>JAOXJP010159063.1:0-12940 GCA_025762735.1 Platanus orientalis
GAAAAGTTAAAATTTTGAGTTAGAAAAGAATATCGGATTGATAATCGGATGTTAATCGAATAATCCGATAGGAAATCAGTGATCGGATGTTAATCGGATTGGTAATCGAATGTTAATCGGATTGGTAATCAAATGTTAATCAATTAATCGGATATTCGAATTCGCATTCGAAATTCGATTATGTAATCAAATTCGAATTCATTTGTTAAACATCTTACGGATATCCGATCGGATATCGGATGCATACAAATTTAATCAGATCGGATCTCGGATGTGCATACATCTGATTCGAATCCGATCCGTTTACAGCCCTACTCATACTCACTTAATCTTGGTATAACTTTCTTACACTATCTTACACTTATTTACATGTTTCTTTCACTTACCTTATACTTTAGTTTCACTTATTTATATTTTGATATATCGTATTATCTCTAACCATAAGGGTCATCATCATACCATTGTTTATTCCCAAATGGGAGAGACATTATACCATTGCATTATTACCCCTAATGAGAGGGCCGTCATACAATTCTATTATCACCCCTAATGAGAGGGTCATCATACCATTGCATTATTATCCCTAATAGGAAGAAAGTTATACCATTGCATTATTACCCTTAATGGGAGGGCTGTCATACCATTGTATTATTACCCCAAATGGAAGGGTCGTCACACCATTGTATTATTACCCCAAATAGAAGGGTCATCATACTATTTATTATCTATATTTTTGTTACTTTTACTTCTCTCTTAACACTAGTCATCATTTAGCTTTCTATAGTGGGGCATTCATAATCTAGACACTTGTATTTACTTTTCTTACTTATCTTATTTCATTCTTCTTATCCTTTAGTCGTTTTACATATTGTCAATTTTAGCCATCTTACATTGTCTTACCATTTCTTAGTATATCACACAATCATAATGCAAGAGGCAACCATATTCTCATAATATAAATATGCTAACAAGATCAAGAATATATGCAACAAAAACTCATCCATACACAACCTTAATCTTCAACCTTATTAATGAGGGAGGTCATATAACCTTACATATACTCTCTAACCTCTTAAAACATATATATATATATATAAGGAATTCACCAAAGAGAACAATAAGCTCATGCAAAAAATCCAAAGGCATCCAAGAAAACATGTAAATAGTAAGAAAAAAACATTAAGAGACATTTTATCAACCATGTAGAGTGCAAGAATTAAGGGAATTCATAAAAAATCAAAGAGAAAAATTCAATCATCACCATCTCTAAGCATATCTTGCTTCAATCATTCCATAGAGTTTCCTAAGCAATTTATATACAACAACATGCTAATATCATTACAAGGAGATCAACATACTTCATTGTTATTTTCTAGAATCATCTTTAACCAACATATTTAAGAGATGTTCATCATTAACTCAAATAGTCATACTAGTCATAGCAAATAAAGCAAATCATCCATAAATATTCTTCATGGGACTATAGAGTTATAGAATGCTAGTTTACAAGCATTCACAATGCATGATATTTATCATTTCAAAGAAATACATATAGATAGCATGCAAATCCACTTTTTCTCATAGTATAAAATAGGGATTTCTAAAATCTTAGCATAAAATGGAAAAATCTCATTATAAATCACCACAATAGGTGGGATTTCTAGGATCTTAGCAAAGGGCTTCATAAACATATGAGAAAACATCTATAGATTTAAGAGTTTACTATTACAAGACTTCTAGGAACCTAAAAACAATCAAAAATAGAGTAAGCATTGTGTAACTACTTATCCAAGCTTTTAACTCATTATTTGAAGGGAATCCTCCTCCAAAACTTCATTGTCTTTGTCAAAACTTCTTCCTTCTGTAAGTAAACAAGGTATTTCATGGTTAGAATACACAAACTAAGGTAGAAAATAAAAAAATCACAACTATTTTAGGCTAGATCTAGGTTCTAGCAACTTACCCAAGCTTGGAGAAGAAAATTATTCTCTCCTTTCTCTCAAATCTCTCTTTTCTCTCTTTCACTCTCTCTTTTTCTTCTAAGGAGTCTAAATGACCTACATGAGGTCTAATAGGGTTTATAATTCATCTAAAACAAGATCTCATATGTGTGGTGGTCCAATAGGAACAAACCATGTTATAAAAGTAGCAAAAATCATAATTTCAAACATTTTCAGCATTTTTGGGTGTGTCGTGATCGATCATGGACTTTATAGATATCACCTAAGGACCCTGCTGCTTCATTCGTGATCGATCAGGCCAAAATCAGGCTTTTGTGATCAATCGCGATCCTCCTAGAAAATCCTACAACCAGTCTTCAGTAAAATGGCTATAACTTTCTCTACAAAACTCCAAATTATAAATTGTTTGAGGTGTTAGAAAGTAGACTCAAAAACCTTTCCAACAAGGTATAGATCAGCCTCTAATTCACTCAGGATTAGTGTTGATGGACCCTGAAATTTATCACAGATACGTAGTCAGGATAACTTTTGAACTTAACAAGTTCAAGGCCCAACTTGAGTTCTACACGTCAAACTTGGTCCAAAAGGTTCCTAAACCACTCTAAGGTCTATCTGAAATATGTATAATGACAATTTTACCTTTATGGAAAAAAAATTAATGTTTTACCCTTCAAGTGGAATGTAGAGTGTTACAATATTTTTCTTATTATTTGTTGGTCTAAGTTTTAGTTCAAAAGTATGAATTGAACATATTAACTCTTCAAGTTTCATCTTATCAAGATCTTAACATTCTTCTATAGAAATGACTTTAGGATTAAACCTTTCAAGGAGAGATCTAAGTATTTTTCTCCTCTCTAAGACCTCTTATAGAGTTTACAATGTCTTGGAGCTTCATGTATAACTCGATGAATTTCGCATTATCTTCCATGTGAAGGGACTCAAAACTGGTGGTGAGCATTTGAAGCTTGGATTGCTACATTGTGTTAGTTCCCTCATGAGTTACCTTAAGGAAGTCTCATGCTTCCTTTAACGTTATGAGTCTATCTCTTAAATTCGCCTAGACTTATTGAACAAACAATTGCACTTATCACCTTGTAATTGGCAATATATCTAGACTTTTCTTTTGCATCCCATTCTTTCTCTAGTTTTTCCTTAGGTTTGGTATAACCACTCTCAATAGAGGTCCAAACTTTTATTTCCAATGACACAATGAAGATGCTCATTCAAGCCTTCCAATAAGTGTAATTTGTACCATCAAAGTACGATGATTTGTTTGTAACATAACCATCATCATTGAAGGCCATAGACAATATAAGGGTCTAGCTCGGGCTGTTAAGCCCACTTCAGAGCAACCTTGCTCTGAAACCAATTGAAATTATAGTCCCAAAGGATCTTAGAGGGGGTGAATAGGATCTTTACACTTTTTACGAATTATTAAACCACTTAGTTCACTTATGAATTAATGAGACTCAATAAAGTAAACCAAATTGGTTCTTTATATGAACCAATCATAGACTATGTGGCTCCATTGTTACACTATAGTGTTACCTATAGCCAAAGCGGGAGCATGGCTGATAAATCCCCTAAATTCGGTTTTTAATTATGTTTCGCTTAAATTATTTACTTCATTACTTTTAGAAGTACAAATTAATGTTTAAATACAATTATGCAGGGCTATACAAATTGAACATTCACCACAAAAGATAAAATCACAATCACATCCACAAGACAAGGAGACAGCCTTTTATAATGGTTTGGCATTTCGGGCCTACATCCATTGTCGAAAGGCTCACTTCCAAGCCGGTTGATTTTTATTAATAGCAACACACACTATTATGAGAAAATCAACTAAACTTACTAGTCATGTTCAATTTAACACTTTTACTCCCTCCAGTGTCTCCAGCAAGTGCCCAAGTCTAGTGTCTCCGATGGACTTCAATTCTCACTTCCAATGTATCCAGAGGAAGTATCAATAGTAGTGAATTATTGTTTTAATGATGTGCTCAAGCCTCTCATATATACATGTATTACTATGGTGAACACTTTGTAGAGAGAACTTCAAATAATGAAGAAGCTTGATGCTCTAAGCTCTTTAAGACTCCAAGATTTTGTCATTAACTCTCAACACAATTTGGTATTGAATATACTAGTTAAAAACTCCTCCTAAGTCATGTGAATTAACCTCCAAAAGAAGATTTACAAATCCAGCTCAAAAACCCAAGAATAAGCTTTTAAAAATCTCACAATAACTTCTTTATTCATAAGCAAATCGAGGTTTCCAAATTTGCATAGTTCAAGTGCTCAAGGATAACCCTGGAGTGCTCAAAACTCCAACTTCGAGCACTCAAAGTATGACTTTCGAGCGCTCAAGAAAACTAGTTTTTGGTTTTTCCAGAGCTTCTCAGCTCAAGGGGCTCACTCGAGCACTCGAACTTCACAGATTTTAAATTTTCTCTATGTTTGGATATTTTTTGAATTGGGAATGTTCGAGTTTTAAACCTAGGGTCATAAAATTGCTCAATTAGTGCTCCTAGGTCAAACCTTGGTCCAATGATTCATTTTGAGCACCCCATCACTTTAAATATACATTTACCTTTATTTACCTTTACAGTGCAGTGTGCATGATGCCTTGACCATGTAAGGTCTTCACTTGATTGATTTATACTTAAACAACTCATGAAACCTCGTGCTCCATCAATGTTGCTTGAGCATGGTTCTTCACATTGGTCTTCACACAGGCATTACATTGACAACCAACCTATACAACATTTCTACTTTGGAATGGAATTGACAATGCAATAGGGTTTAACAAATCAATGGTGTAGAACGCCAAAATTAGCAAGATCTAAGGAAAAACTAAAAGAAAGAATAAAAAAAAATGGAGAGAGCCCCCATGGCTTACCTTTACTCAATTTGGGGATATTCTTCCCCTTCCTCCCATAACTCTCTAACCTTTTTTCTTTCCTTTCTTCTTATGTTCTAAGGCTCAAATAGGGTAAATCTAGGGTTTTGGGTCATAACAAACAAATCCCAATTTCCATATGCCCTTTTTTCAAATTTTGGGCCTTTTATATTTATTCTCTTTTTTTCAATTTTAAATCTATCAAAATTAGTTTTGATCTATCAAACAGCTTCGACCGCTTAAGTGTATTTTGAATCGATCGAAACTTCTAATTTAATCGCTTAACGGAGTTTCGATCGATCGAACCATAAGTTTTGATCACTCGAACAAATGTCGATGGATCAAAATTTTCCAACTTTCTAGAATTTGCAACTTTTCTCTCATACTGGAAAGTTGTCAAAATTTCAACCGTTCGAATTTAAGTTCGATCGATCACTCAAAACTATTTTGATTGATCGAATCAAGTATTTTGATTGCTTGAAGATTTTTTAATCATTCAACATTTTCCAGCTTACTGGAATTTGCAAAACCTTCTCAAAACCAGAATGCTGCTCAAGTTTCGATTGATCGAGGTCATTTTCAATCAATCAAAATTTTTCAATTTTCTAGAATTAGGTCTTTAATCACTTGTTGTCATCAAATGTTCTAGATCTTGTGCACATTTAAATTAGTGAAATTAGAGGAAAGAGATATTTCATGACGTTCATATATGATACATCCAAATACACTTATATATTTCTTCTAAGGACTAAGGCTGAAGTGTTTGAAAGGTTCAAGACCTACAAAGTTGAAATTGAGAATCTTCTTGATTTGAAGATCAAAATTCTAAGGTCAGACAAAAGAGGAGAATACATAGACTCTGAATTCATCAAGTTTTGCGAAGATTGTGGAATCCATGGAGAGACCTCAACACCATACACACCATAGTAAAACGGAGTTGTTGAAAGAAAGAATTGCATTTTGACATAAATGGTCAATGTTATGTTGATAAATTCTGGAGCATGCCCAAATCTATGGGCTAAAGCCTTGATGGTTGTTTTTCATATACTAAACTGAGTTTCTTAGAAGAAATTAGACATTACTCCATATCAAGTATGGAAAGGAAGTTGCTCAAGTAAAATTACTGCATGACCACACCTCCAAGGTAGGTCTAAGGGGAACTAATGGTGCATTCATTGGTTATTCAGTGACAAGCAAAGTATACATATTTTTGAAACTGGAAACTCTACTCTATACACCATTGAGAACTCATCGATGCTGAATTCTTCGAGGATACATGGAAGAAGTGGGCGTGAATGAAACTATCTAAAGGAAGAGGAATATACCTACTAAGAATGTATAACCCACACCTCACAAGAGAAAAAGAGAGAGAAAGCACAAGGACTTTGTCCTGACTTTGTAGTTTGCATGGCAAAAGAAGATCCATTATCCTACCAAGAAGCCACGAAATCGCATGATGCATTGTTTTGGAAAGAGGCTGTAGATGATTAAATGCACTCCATAATGTCCAACAATACTTGGATATTGGTGGATCTTCCTCAAGGGTGTAAATGGATATTCAAAAGAAAGATAAAACTGATGGAACAGTTAAGAAATATAAGGATCGACTGGTGGCTAATGGTTCAAGTAGAAGAAAGATTTTGATTACTTGATACATATGCCCTAGTAGCAAGGATCTCAACTATCAAATTATTGATGGCTTTGGTTGCGATCAAGGATCTAATTATACATCAAATGGGTGTAAAGATAGCCTTCTTGAATGACCAATTGGAAGAAGAGATTTACATGGATCAGCTAAAAGGATATGTCATGCCAAGACAAAAAAATGCAAGCTGATAAAATCTTTATATGGATTAAAACAAGCACCCAAGCAATGGCATGATAAATTCTGATAAACTTTCATTGGTAATGGATTCAAATGTAACGACAAAGACACATGTATCTATTCAAAGACCAATGGAGAGTCATGTGTGATAATTAGCTTATATGTTGATGACATGCTCATCTTTAGAACTGATTTATGTTGTGTCAAAGACACAAATTGGTTTCTTTCGTCGGTATTCAACATGAAAGACCTAGAGGTTGTAGGAGTTATCTTAAGAATCAAGATCATTCGAGATAATGATGTGAGTGTAATTTCACAATCCAACTATATTAAGAAGATTCTCATGAGATTTGACATGTTCGAATGTGATCCTGTACCCACACTTGTTAGTTCCAACCTAAGATTGATGAAGAACAAAGGAGACCATGTATCGCAATATTAGTACTAATAAGTTATCGCCTGCTTAATCTATGCCTTGTACTGCACTAAGCCAAATATTGCATTTGCAGTAGGGATGTTGAGTAGATATACAAGTAATCCAAGTAGTATGCACTAAAGTGCATTAAATTCAGTTTTGAGAAATCAAAAAAGAACCAAGAACTATGGCTTATGTATGGAAAGTATCCCGCTATGGTTCAAGGACACAGTGATGCTACCTATAATTTGGATTTGGACGAGTCCAAATCAGTGATTTTTTGGATTTACACATTGGTTGGAGGTGATATCTCCTACAAATCCAAAAGACAAACACATTAGCTAGAGGTGCTATCGCCTGAAAATCCAAAAGACAAACATGTTGGACCTATTCCTTAATGGAGTCAGTGTTTGTAACCATGTCAACAGTAGGAGAAGAAGTAGAATGGTAGAGAAATGTATTGGTAAATGTATCAATATAGAATAAACTTGTGACGGTAATAACCATTTACTACAATAATCAAGCTACTATATTAAAAGTAGAAAGTGACAATTACAATGGGAAAGCCAGGATAGTACGCCTTAAGCAAAATCATGTGAGGGGTCTTATAACTGATAAGATTGTGGTTGTTTAGTATATAAAGTCTAAAGAAAATTTGTTAGACCCATTATCAAAAGGCCTGAATAAAGAGTTAACCTCATGTACGTCAAAGGAAATGGAGCTGATAAACCTGTAAAAGGTGTATTTGGTAAAAACCCAACCTGACTATCCAAGGTTCAATGGGAAACTAACCTGGCAACTTTATATGTTAATCAAGTTCAATGGGATAACAAGCCAGATAAACCAATTGTAAGCATAATTTTTCATTTAATGAAAATTTTCCTTTCCTATTACAAGCCTATAAATGGATTACTTTCTGATGATATGTGATGTTTTTACAGAAAGTGGTTCATGTAAAACAATGTGTTGTTATCCTGCGAATGTTTTTTTCTCAAATGATGGAGGTTGAGAAATTGAGTTCTCTTACTGAGTTCTATATACTAATTTGGGTTAGGGAAAGTATACACTGTTGATAAAAGCTCACCTATCTGACTGTGAAAGTTGATTAGTTTCTATGAGATTTAGGTTATCTCTGGAACACTCAGTAAACTGGGATATAGTAATGACCTTAAACTGCTAATCCGTATGAATGAATAAAACCTTGTTGTGAGGACTATGCATGTAACAAAGCTATTTTTCAAATAAAGAGCAATTCAAGGATTTTTCCATTGTGTCTTAAAAGACAACAACATCGTGTTTACATTATGTAAAGGTTTAAAATTAACACCACCTTTACTGATGTGAAATGACTGTTAAGAATTGTATTGTCAATCCCTTAGCCAAAACAATGTGGCTATGTCTAAGTGTTCCAAGCCCCAAGCAAAAAGACAAGATGGGACAAGATACTTGAAGACCTAAGTGAGTGGTAAGCAAGAGAAGCAAGAGAACCAAGAAAATAAAGACCAAGACCAAGAATCCAAGAAAGAGATCTCAGACAAGAGTAACAATACAAAAGTACCAAGTCAAGAAGGCTCAAGTGATGCTCATGACAAAGGAAAGTCTCGAGAAATACCCATACTATACAAAATGCACTAAAACTTTATAAAATAAACCCAAGAGGGGAGTGTGAGATAGTAATATGGGCCTTAATACATTTGTGATGGTCCCAAAACACTGGGGGGAAAAGAATCAACTCATAATTCTGATGACAAAAAAAATTTAGGAAAAAGGTCCCCTGATCGATCACAAGATTGGTGATCGATCATGGCCTGATCAATCACCAATCTCGTGATCGATCATGAACAGGATTTCAGCCCAAAATCAAATCCCAAGAGTTGTGATTCCACAGCATGATCGATTACACATTCGTAATCAATCACGAAAAATGCATGATCAATCATGGCCGCGAATCTCAGAAAAATCTTTCTTATTTTTAGATATTGTAATCTTAGAATTCTCACCACTTGTCCATTAGAAAAAGTTATAATCCTACGGACTAAGACTAGGCTTAGCTCTATAAAAAGGTAAGAATACCCTAGGTTGAAAGAGAGACATCTATGCAAAAAGAAAAATATTGTCTAAAAAGTGCGAGTAGTCTGAGAGCCAAAAAGCCTAGATTTCTACTATGTGAAAAACCTTGTTCTACTGAAAATCAATGCATGTGATCTCCTCATTCACTTCATACATTGAATATCTAAAGGAGAGACAACCTTGGTTATCCGTTAAAAGGATCTTTTAATGGGCGATGTACAAGGCATCAAAGAGCAGTCTCTATGGCGCTCAAATATGTGGAAGAAAAGATACATCAGTTCATTGTAGGAGCATCCACAACTGGTACACTTTGCAAAATCAACCTATATGAGGTAAAACTGCATTCATTTTATTGTTTACTAGTTAATTGCCTTCTGTCAGAGACACCGAAAGGTGCATTACACTCTTTGGAGACATAAAGTATAGGTTAGTGCTTACACGGCAAATAGAAAGGTTTTTGTGTGAATTTTTACCTAGATTGTCTGTATTTCAATATAAATAAAATTATGGAAAGATCAGATTGAGCTTTAGGAGTGGACGTAGGCCGCAATGCCGAACCATTATAAATATTGTGTCTTATGGTTGTTTGTGATCTCTTTGCATTATGCTTATTGTGACCAACGCACCTGTGAATACTTTAGTGCATTAATTGCGTTAATTAAATTGTATTCAAATGGACAAGTCAATTTATCAATCTTACAAACATTAATTGTCAATCTTAATAACTAGGAAAGTAAAGTTGGTTGAAGAAAATTGAGAAAGGTCAAGGATATTGTAATTAATCATATTCACCCCCTCCCCTCTAGGATAAAATTTCAATTGGTATCAGAGCAAGGTTGCTCTTGTAGGGCTTAACAACCTGAATCAAAGATCCTACTCACCTAGAGGAATTCTAAAAGGACCAATATGGAAAAGCATACTCTACCATAAAACCACCATTTTTCAATGGGACAAATTATCCATATTGAAAAATACAAATGAGTACATTCCTCCAATCCATGGATCTATCTGTATGGATGGCTATCCAAACCAAGTGGATAAAACCCATTAACCCCAAAAGGGAATGGATAGAAGGACAACGCAAGGCACGCCTTGAAAACTACAAGGCATTGAATATCATTTTCTATACAGTAAGTCCTACTGAATTTAGGCACATTTGTAACCTCACTATGGCTAATGATGCATGGGAACTTCTAGAAGTAACCCATGAAGGAACAAGTGCAGTAAAGAAATCTAAACTACAAATGCTCACCTCAAGGTTCGATGAACTTAGAATGGAAGAATATGAGAAATTCATTGACTTTTATACTAAGTTACAAATTGTGAATGGCTAGGCTGGACTAGGGAAACCTATAAAACTAGAGGATGTAGTAAGAAAAATTCTTAGGTCACTTCCCGAAAGGTTCAGAACCAAAGTAACTGTTATAGAGGAAAGTAAAGACATAGATACCATAGTGATAGAAGAATTAGTGGGATCTCTCTAAACCTTTGAAATGACCTTCAAGTAAAATATCAAAAAGAAAGGTATTGCTCTTAAGGTTGAAAAGCAGTCTCACTCTAAAAATGAATCTGATGAGGAATTCGCCAAAGTAGCTAGGAATTTCATAAAAGTTTTTAGAAGATACTCTATGGACTACAAGAGGATGTCATCTACAAGGTCTAACCCAATTCCTAGAAAAAAGGAAATCAGTAGTGATGAACGTATTTTCTATGAGTGCAGGGGTCAAGGTCATTATGCCAAAGAATGTGTCAACAATAAAAAGAAACTAAAGACAAGTAGAAAAGTCATAGCTGCAACATGGGACGATGACTCAGATGAGTCAGAAAATGAGTCTCAATCAAGTGATGAGGATATCTCTCAAGGCGCTAAAGCCTTTATGGCCTGGAGCACTCCCATGGCCTCACTTACAAATAGCATTGAATCTGAGAGTGACAATGAGAAAGAGTTCGAGGAAGTAGATAATGAGGACATCCAAGAGGCCTTTGACAAACTCTTCTTGGAAAGTGTTAAGTTAGAAAAAGAAAACATTAAGTTAAAGAAAGAGATTAAGGAGTTGATTAATAAATCAATATCCTTAGAACACTCCATCTCTCAACTTCAAATCATGTCTCCTGGTAACTCTAGTTGTGAACCTAGTGAACTATTATAAGAGAAAAGGGAGAATTAAGTGAGAAAGTAAATGAATTAGAATCCAAACTCAAAGAATCTAGGATGTTTGCTACCCTAGAAAAAGACAATACAAGATTTGAAAAATTAAAGTTGGAAGAAGCCAACAAAAATTTAAATCTAAAAATACTTGAACTAGAGAAAGAGGCAAGTAACTTGAGAGTGAGAAAGTGAACCTAAGGGACACATGTACCGAGCTATCTGGTAGGACATGTGGACTTCTTGAAAAAATAAGGGAGTTAGAGGAACAAAAGAGAAAATTACTTAGTCTAATTACCCAAGGAAATGAAAATTTTGAGAAAATGATTTCAATGGGCAAAGAACATGGTGACATGAGTGGTCTAGGATACAACTCAAATGATTCAACTATTCATCCAGCTAAGAACACTTTGTTAAGGCTAAAGGGAAGGTACACACCTCACCCCAAGTCACTCAACAACAGTCCAACACTTATGTTAGAAAGACTTCTTATTCCTCCAAAGAAAAAGAACTAAAAATCCCCTTAGGAAAATTTTCATTTCAAAGGCCAAGGAACTTTGAGAAAGGGTAAACCTCATTCTCTAAGGGAGATACTAAGGACAAACATTATGTATCCTCATCAAGATCAAAAATTTCCTATGGCAACCAATCAACCTCTATCAAAAGAAGTTTGAACAATAATGAAAGAATGTATGATTGGTAGTGTCAAAATCCTTTATTCAAACACAAAGACTTTATCAACAAGAATAGAAGGATAACGAACTGGTATGAACCTACTCATGTCTCCACCTTTGTGGACTTAAAGGCTCTAAAGGTTCAAAAGAAAACCCAAAATGATAGAAGAGCTAGGAAGATGAACTACTTTCAAAAGGTAGAAAATGAAAACCTTGAACACAAGAAGAGGTTGTTAAAACTAGCTCAATCTAAAACCAAAAGGATTTTGGTGAAAAAGAATAATCTCAAATGTCTTGTCATTCATACAGCATTGAGAGCCGAGAACACCTCAAAATGGTATCTTGACAGTGGATGTTCCAAACATATGACTAAGAACAAGTCATTATTTACTCATCTTATTGATGTACAAGATAGAAAAGTCACATTTGGTGATGGAAACTCTGCAGGAATTGTGGGAAAAGGCACTATGGAGGAATTCCAAAACTAAATGATGTCTTGTATATAAAAGGATTCAAGCACAATTTGATTAGCATTAGTCAAATTTGTGACAAAGGGTATGGTGTTCATTTCATAAAAGATAAATGTGAAATAAAGGATAATGAATGAAGGAAGACCTTTGTGATTGGGTTGAGAACAAGTGATACTGCTATATCATTGAACCAACCAATGATAACTTTGGAACATGCCTTATCTCTCACTTTGAAGAGACAACTCTTTGCCATCAAAGATTGGGTCACCTAAAATTTAAAGATCTTGTCAGACTTAATAGGAAGAGCTTAGTTAGACACCTACCTAGTCTTGACAAGGTTGTCAACCCCATTTACAAGGGTTGCCTAATGGGAAAATAGTCCAAAACCTCCCACACGAAGCTAACTCAAATAGGGACTTCAAGACCTTTGAAGTTACTTCATATGAACCTAGCTAGACTAACTAGGACAGAGAGTCT
>JAOXJP010159074.1:0-12939 GCA_025762735.1 Platanus orientalis
TCTTTCTTCAAGATCAAACCCTCTCCACACTCATTGTTGTTTTAAAGCATGGTAATCACTTAATGGATCATCAAAGAGTCGAACCGGAGCAAGAAAACCACTCCATGAAAAGTTTTTTAAGGTTTCCAAGCCAAAAAAAAAATCGTGTTTTTTGGCCCTACAACTCTGAATAGAACTACTCTATTCTAACATTTAGGTCTAAACAAAACCTTTCTTTTAGGACCTACAAGTCTAAACAAACCTGTTTTTTTTTTTAAATGCGTATTTTAATTTTTTTTTTGTAAGTGGGCGGCTGATGTTGGGCGGAGAAAAGGCTTTGTCATTATCAATAAGAAGTTAGTGTATGGTGGTTCCTCAAGAAAACCAAGAATTCCCCTTGTATTTTTTTATAATAGAGGTATGTATCTAGTGACGGGGTCATATTGTATTTCTGGTGGTTCCTCAATGTATATTAAGTTTTTTTTTTTTTTTTTTTTGTAATAAAGTTATCATTATTCATCAATAAATATTTCATAGAACAATAAGATGATAAATACGACTGATTCTTAAATCATTTCAATAGAATATGCCTAAGTAAACGGGGTCATCCCCTGTACAAATATAGGAAAAATGTCTCATTAGAAAATAAAATATAAATACATGTAATCTCTCTCTTTCCTCTCTACAGCTTGTTCCTATTGCACTTGCGAAAAAATGTGAAGTGAGTGCAGTCATCGCGAGCAACGGGAACATCGAGAATAGTGGTTGGATAGCTAACAATCTCCTGAAACATTTGGCAAACCTCCTAGAGCGTACTGAGCATGTCCTCTAGACGCCCATCGAGACCATGCACAATGATAGGGTCGATAAGGCCTATTGCATGTCTAAAACGTGAATCAACTAACATCAAAGGGTGTGCTACTCTGGGAGGACTAACCCATATAGGTGGATCGATACTCGGGGTTCTGCATGTACTGATGGGACACACGTGCATACCACTATGTAATTCGAAGTACACTCCCTAAGATAAGAAACTAGAGTGGATCGCTCCTTAGGGCATAACACATGGCTTTCCACCTTTCCCATATCTAATCAATGTATGGATAGTTGACACACTACTGTGTAGATAAGGCACCGCGCTTAGCTTAACGTGGGGATAATCGAGGAAAAGGAATGTACTAGACCAAGCTGAATTGCCTCAGCACCCTATCTAGATGATAAGGCTCTACCACATCAAGGCACTTTAGCATGCCATGATAGAATACAATATCTAGAAATGGATATTGGTCCCGACTGTCATCATATGGTGTCCAGTTTACTTGTAAAAATAAGTTTAAAATGAACATCAATTAAGTAATAAAGCTAATAGTTAAATTTACATAAGTAAGCAAGCGTAAATTTAATGTAATATCTCATTAATGTCTAATGCATCAATAGCCTCCCGCAAGGCCCGCAGATTATCCCAAGCAGTTCAGTTTCTTTTCGAGAAGTCCATCTGTACAACCACGGCTCATACCCATTGTAAGATATGTTACGATTAGGTATGAAATGGGAAAATGCTCATATATCCACCCCTCGAGCAATGTGATGTACTCTTCCATCTGTTTAACACCAACCCGACTTGCAGTTCCTAGCTAGCAATAAAGATAGGCTAAGGCTACAACACCTCATGTATAGTCCTGCATTGTCGGCAGGTCGATCAATAGCATCAGATACATCATAGGCACCCATGTCACGAACTTGTCGCAAAATAGAGTACAACACAATAAAAATAATAAGTATGCCTTGACTGCACACTCAATTTGGGCCCCATCATTGAAGTCAGTAACCTAGTTAAATAAATCCCTCGGCCACTCTATCCACACAAATTGACCCTGAATGGCTGCAAGCTCCTCCGCCGCCTACTAAGGTGAGACTCCTAGCTCGCTAACTATTAAGATGACTGCATCTTTGTTTGATAGCTTCTCCATGCTTTATGAGACAAACCTACCAACGACAAGAATCCCCAAACGACTCGAGACGTCGTTCAAAGTAATGGTTATCTCCCCAAAAGGCATGTGGAAAGTGTGGTCTCTGGATACCATTTCTCCATCAATGCTGACACCACTACCTTATTAACAAATTACTCTCAGCATCTCGTACGGTACATCATGATCCTCCAGTACCCACTCTTTAATTTTTTGGGTGTGGGATATGCATTTTAATGGTTCCCTCTCATGCAATAAAAATATACAATATTAATAACAGTAATAAATATAAACATTGGAAATTATGGACATGGAATAATAGTAATAAATAAAAACAATCAATATGTAATACCTCTTATTGTCAGATTGTTGCAACAACGTGTGTACTAAAGCTCGGTACCAATGAAAGGTCTTTCGGAGCTCCAGGAACGTTCAGAGACTCATTAGTCTCTTTATAATTGTCTTCGTATAAATATTGTTGTGTTTCCTCAATGTAACTAGGAGACACTGATTGTTGTGTGACCACTCACAACGCTTGGGCAACGCGATTCTTCCTAATTGATGCTGTCGGTGGTACACTAGTAGAATGAGAGGTACCAACATCTATATATGTCATATAATATATATACATCAGTTGATAATACCACATTTTTACAACTTTTTTTTCAAAAAAAATTTGGGCAAATGTCCCGCAATATTTTTATGTGTGCTTTTTTAAATTTTCAGAAGGCTGTTCGGCCATGCAAGTCCAAACAAAAGGCTTCTGTTCGGACCTTAACGGTCGAATAGGGCATTCTAGAAATTAAAAAAAAGCCAAAAACCAAAAAAAAAAAAAGAGAAATTTTTTTAAAAAATGTGGGAAACTTGAAACATAAGGTACATTGCAATTTCACTATATTAAATAGTGCAAAAAAGAAATTTTTGCAAAGATTTTGGTTAAACTTACCTAGATTTCGGTTTCTTGGCATGGTTTGGTCTTTTGACAATTTCTTTGCAAAATCTGGCATTTCTATGTTGAGATCTAGTCTATTGCCGTCGTCGGGATGCTTTTCCATTGTCAGTGTCACTTTCGTTGCCAGATTTCACACCTTACTCGGTGCCTTGCTTGGTTGGAATGAAGGAGAGAGAGGAAGAAAATGGGTTCAGTGGAAAAGAGAAGAAGGAGACGGAGGGTGAGCGTAGAGAGAAAAGAAATAGGGAAGCGTATTTTAGGTAGGGTAGTGGGTTTGAAAAGAAAAAATGGGGGGGGGGAGAACTTGGGGGTGGAAAAAAGTTTTTGAGGTGCAAATAGAAGCTCCCTTTCAAGAAAATTGTCATCTCCGTTTGCAACAGCAATCTTGTAACAGTGAGATAATAAACAAAAATGAATTGGAGATGCGGGGGATCGAACCCCGTACCTCTCGCATGCAAAGCGAGCGCTCTACGATTTGAGCTACATCCCCAATTGACAAAAACGATAACGTTTGTTTTACCTATGGAAAGCCCAAACGTCTGCCCACATGCCCTGGCCTCAATCCTTGAAAATCTGACATGGTGGGAAAGGAAATCTGAAATACACAGTAAGGCAAGATTCTCCTCTAACACGTGGATGTTTGAATGTGCCAAATGATCCCTCCAGATGACTAGAGGAGTTGAGTAGTGAAGGGATCTATATGAGCCCTTTTTTTTTCTTTTCTTTTTTTAAAGAAAAAGGGACAAAACCTATTTGAAAGCGTTTTTTCTTTTTTTTTAAGCTGCAAAATGCGTTGGTTTTGTGAAAGAGGGGATTCATTCTAATACAATAATTGGGTATGAGTGGATTTGTATCAAAAAATACAATTTTGGGTATGGGTGGATTTGTATCAAATAGTTTCGTAGTGTGGCCATATCTGAACTTTCTAAATAATTCTGCCATTAGCTGCTCTTCTATAACTGTTGGATGCATTTAAGGTCAACACTGAAGCCATCTTGTGCCACTCTAGAAGCCAACACCCATTTGGAAGGGTATTGAGATTTTTATTTTTTGTTCATAAAACACTTTTGTCCCTTTACAAGTTGGGCTTATTGATCACATCTATTGGGCAAAGCATACTTAACTAATTCCAAATTACTCCGATGAATTACAAAACAGTTTAGCAAATTATGACTATGTAGCCAAGTAGAGTCATATTTGCCTTAGACTTGAAATTTTCGTGATTTCTGTCAATCAAATTGAAGTGCGGAGTAGGTAATTATGAGACGAAGTTCAATATGGTCATAGATAAATTCAGATCAAGGGGACCAATATATGGATGACATATGGATTTGGGATGAAACTAGTTCACCGAGGTGGTCATGTGGTGCAATCAATCTCATGTGAATATATTGGTAACGTCCTCTTTTTTTTGTGTATTTCCATTTTGAGATTCAAAATATGAATCTTCTTTTCTATTAAATATTTCTTGATTTATTTCTAGAGTTAAGCAAGGGGCCGGACCAGCCTGAACCTGGCCTGGTCTGAAATTTGGTCCAAAAAGGCCGGCCCGAACCTTTATTAGAGCCAGGCTCGGGTTTACCTCAGCCCAGCCAAAGGCCCAAATTATATATATACATATGAAAGAACAAAACTTTGCTCTCAAGAGATGAACTCAAGACCTCTAGCTTATTAAACAAGTTACCAAGTGAGCTATGAAAGTCTTTTGCCTTTAGCATATATATATATATACAAATGTTCTATGATGAAAAAGTGCCTGTAGTTTATATGGTGAATTATAAGTTGACACATGTTGTATTGAGCGTTAAAAACATCCAAAAAAGTGTTCAGATAAAAAGTAGGTGTCAAAAAATGGACCAAATTAAAAAATATATATATATATATATACACAAATCTAACAAACTTGTATTAGTAGCTTAGTTAGTTAGCATGTCTCATATACAGAAGGTCTTGAGTTCGATTCTTGTTAAAGGTAATATTCTTGAAAAACTTATGAGCCATGGGCCGGCCTAAAGCTCGATAAAATAACCGGGGCCAGGTTCATACCTAAAGTTTCTAAAAATATTTGAGACTGGACCTGACCTGACCTGAGCCCAAAAGTATTATAGCGGGCTGAGCGCCAAGCCTAGGCCTGAGTGCAGTCCATTAACACCCCTATTTATATTTATTGATTTTCTTGCCAATTCAATTGGTTGAATTATTACCAAATTTATCAAGAGAAGAATTAACTCTCTTTGTTGCATAATTTATAAAGAGATACATTGGGATCTCTCCTTATAACATTTATTCATATGTTTGACTTAGAAACTTGATAAAGAAGGCCATCTAACAGATAATGAAAGAGACATTAGGGCCATCTTTATAAAAAACCCAAATATCATGGGAAAGAGGGGGGAACAAGAACAACATACACAAGAGCACTTAGAACAATAATTTTGTTCTCATATTCTATCTTCTTGTTTTGACGATGTTGTGTTTCTTTGATTTTTATTTTCTGGAAGTTCATAACTAACTACCATTGTCGTGATTAAAAAAAAAAAAGGTGACCCAGTGCACGAGGCTTCCACTAACACGGAGTCTAGGGAGGGCAAGATGTATGCAACCTTACCATTGTCGTGATTGTGTTCTCTAATTGTTTGTGCGGGCTTGAGAGAACATGAGCCGTTGTATCCCGGAATGGTTGCCGGAGGAGACCCTACTACATTAGTGAATTGAGGGCAGTGAATCCCGTTTAAGGATAGCGTCGTGGATGCACCTCAATTGAAAAAAAACCAATAAGATTACTAACTTTATCATTTTTCATTTACGGTTTGATTTAGACAATTTTTCTTTCTGATTGGTGTTACATAGTAAAGTGTAATATGCTACAATCTTTATGTTGTTTTGTTAAGTCAAAATATCATATAGAAATAATCATAGATTGTCATAGTTTTGCTATTGTTCTTTAATATTTTAGTGAGTTGAAGGACTGACAAATAATATACTATTGTTTCACTATTCCATAGAGTATGTAACTTTATAAAAACAACACTCTTCATACATACGACTTGTCAGCACCTAAGTTTGGTCCAAGGTTCACATGTTTCTTTCAATGGGTAACACCCACTCGCTAGAATTGACTTTAAGCATTCTAGGAAACCAAGGTGGTGAGATAACTTTTCATTTTTAGGTTATTCCCATTTTTTCTTAATTTAACACTCTAAACCCTTGATTTTTCCTTAAGATCTTTATTGGACCCACTTTCTTCATCTTCCCATTATTCCTTCTAATCTTATAGTTTTCTGAATGGTTGTCCCAAATTCGGTCACATCTACATTGAAAATTATGATTTTACCCCTCATAAAGGTGGATTGTGTAAACTTATCATACAAGCATCAGATGATCAATCAGGTGTCATAAATGCATTTGAAATAGTTCAAAACTTTAGAATATAGTGTTTGATCATCAAATTTCATCGTATCATGTTTCGACAAATCTTGACCCTCGATTTGAAATCTTTCAAAATTTGGTCAAAATACACCCTAAATGATCAATCAGACATCATAGATGCAATTAGAATGTTTTAAATCTTTGGAATAGAGTGTTTGATCATCAAAATCCATCGTTTTGAGTTTCAAAAAATCTTGATCATCGATTTGAAATCTTTTAAATTTTGAGTGAAATACACATTGGATAATCAATCAGACACCATAGATGGTTCAGACATGCTCCAAAACCTTAGGGGTACCAATCAAAACTTTCAAAGCCTATTCCAAAATCTTTCATCTCATAATATCAAATCATGATCGTCTGATCAATCACTTTGAAGTTTCAGATCGAAAATCAGATGCCACAATGATGACAAGAGCCATCAATTTAGCCAGGGGTGTGGATCAAATTGAATTTGATAGATCTAAATCAAAGAAATTCTAAGTGAGTCTACCAAATTATGATGCATTACGAAACACCAAATCAACTCCATTTCATGACAAGTGGCGCAATCTCATCCATTAAATAAATTATAATGAATTAAAAAAAAACATTCTAAATCTTTAACAAATATAAACTAATTAAGTATTTCCTAAATAAATATAATATATTTGATCCAATAAATCTTTCTTAATAAAACTTAACTAAAATAAGCTAATAAGATCCCTTAAAATATCACCAACTTCAATAATTTTTTTTTAGCTAAAATAGATCATGTTAATCCTATCTTTCCTAACCAACCTAAATCCAAATATTCTAATAGATTCTAAAAAAGCTAATCACACCCCAATTACTAATTCTATTAGATTCTCACACCTCTCTCTTCCTTCTCATTTATAAAAGCCCACCATATCTCACTATTAGGCACGGTCCAACACCTCCTAAAACTCCTCAATCCCCATCTCTAGTGCATACGGTAGAAATCCTAAACCCCTCTCTTGTATGGTTAAGAAAAAAAAATCATTTTCTCCATTCTCTCTCCTATCTAAAAGAACTCATTCGTCCCCACCCACTCACTCTCTCCCTCTTAGAATAGATAAATCCAAAAGTTTTTGTTGTACTGATCATAAGAGGAAATCATTCACAAACGTGTAACAATCAATAAGGTATAAGATTTCTCTTTATCTAGATTGTTTGAAATATTTTTATTATACCTTTTGTTGTTTATTTTTTTATTTACGTTGTAGATTTTATTGTGTAAACATATAACCTACAATCAGTTTTTCTTTAATGTGCACATAATCTTCTTTGTTCCTATGATCATTCTAATATGTTTTGTGCGACAATGAGATAATTTGTAGAAGGTCTAATGTGAGATTGTTAGATCATCCAATCAAGCGGATATATTCCTTTCAATGATCTCTTTGGTGGCTGCTGGGTGGTTTGAGATATCACGTATTTATGTTGTATGTGTTGGTATCAAGGTTCAAAATCTCGTTATCACGGTCCTGAGAGACCGAGACATCTCACGTCTCGTAGCTTATCATGGAGAGACAGGGTCCGAAACCGAGAGGCGGTCAAAAACGGGGGAAAAATTAATCAAATGAAGGAATTTTGATTTGAAACTTCAAGATTTGATTGAATAATCACTACTTCACACTTAGAAATCATTAAATATAAGAAACAACCATCAATGATGGTTGGGAGAACCGTCACCCTTATGACATACGTTGTCACCTATGGAATCTATGGAAACACTATATAAGCCTTGAAATTTTTGAATGAAACTTTAGGAAATATTATAATAAACATTATTAAACACTTATAAACCATTGTATTTCATTACACACTTAGGTATAGTGGGTCGCGGTCCTATTCCACAAAATTTGGGTGTTAACAGGTATCAATAGTTGGGAATCAGTACCCTCGTGACACACGTTGTCGTGCATGTCAGAATGTTAAATGTTAGAGGTGGATAAATAACACTACATATTGCACAATAAAGCTACAAATCCATAGACAAAACATAATCAATGTTAAAAATGTATAACTCAAACAATAATGTCATTCTCATTCATTGTTAATGCTAATGCAAAGTATTACAAAATACAACTCAATAGTAAAACTAGAGAATAATATAATGAGATAGAGAATAGTACCAGAGTCTACCAGTGCCAAGATTGCTGCTAAGTGCCAACTACCAACTAGCTTAATCTTCATCATAACCACATAGAGTTTCGGGGAGGCTGATAATCATTATGACTATCACTATCACGATATTGCTGAAATTGTTGATGCTCTGTTGATGTTGAAACTGCTCTTCTACTAAGCAACAATAATCCAACCATGAGATATTTGGACTATGTTATGCTCGATAGTCATAAACATATCTCTTGTATATAGAATTATCTACTCTTGAGAACATCCCATATCGTAGAAAGCCGAACACTGTAAATTGACTTAATTGAGGATGAGAATTAGAAGTAGAACAAGAACCCTGATGGGTCCGATAGGCCCGTGAAGCCCGGCACTTCTGATCAAATGATGATGTGGATGAGGTAACGGAACTGGGCTTATCAGCTGAAGGTGGCCCTATGTCCTATTGATGGTAACCAAGTCCAAAGCCAAAAATAGAATCAATCTATGAAGATACTTCCCGACTCTGTGTACTAACAGCAGCAGATTTGGGGTATTGAGGGAAGAACCCATGCTGTTACCCAAAAAAAGCCCCGTTGAGACTCATGCTATCAAAAGATTTAACTAACATGTCAGCTATGTGATGGGAACCCCTCTCTGCCTCCTGATGTCTCTCCCTTCTCCCCTGATTCTCACTCGTCCTGACTTTCACCCCTCCATTTCTTTCGCCTTGCCAATATTGTAGAGGAGGTGAACGTGAACCATGACCTATATCCTGTGTCCCACTGCCACCTAGGGTTGTAAACGGAGTGAATTTGAAGCGGATGTACCTACATCCGCATTCGATTCGTAAAATTAGTATGTACATTTGAATTCAAATTTGACATTTGACGAATATTTTAAAAGGGATTTTGTATTTGATTCGTTTACTTAATCGGATCATCGTTTGAATTTCGGATGTTCGAATACCATTTGAATGCCACAAAAATGGTGAAGACTGAAGAGGGAGGAAGCTGGGGTTTTTTTTGACGTACCTAGGTTGAAGACGAAGCTAAAGGGTACCAACGCAACCTCTACTTGAATGCCAACTCTTAAATCAGATTTTGCATAAATGATTTCAGAATCACTATTTACAGGAAGTCTTAATTCTCTTGTACTCATCAAAGCTCATCTGCTCACTTTCACGGTGCATCCTCTTATTAGGTTCATCAGGAAACAACAGCGATGACGAAGAAGAAGTTGTTGAGTGAAGGTTAGTGTTTGGGTTGTGAAAGCATTGCAAGGAGTAGGGTCCTTGTGGGTCCTTCAACAAGACGATTTATGGTTCAATGAAGAAGAAAGAACCGTATAACCAGGGGATATTGTATTCGACAGAGTCCACACTTGCAAAAGAAGAAAGAATGGTGATTGGATGACTGTTCCTCTTCTTTTTCTTTTTTCAATGTATTTTTTCCAAAAGACTTAAATACCCTTTATGTTCTTTAACAAATGGAGAACGGGCGACTGTTCCTTCTTCTTTGTTTTTTTTTCCATATATCTTTTTTCTAAAATACTTTAAATACACCTTATGTTCCCTTGACAAACAAGGGCAGAAGAAGAAAGTTACTGGTTAACAACCTTCTTTCATCTTATTTATTTACTGATATACCCCATATCATGTTATCACTTCTGAGGTGTATTTATCGCAACACACCTTCACCATAAAATCATATAAAATATAAAAAAATTACACACACACATATATATATATAAACGGTTGAATATTAATCGGGGTAAATGTATATACATCCGCATTCGATTTGTTTATAATCAAATATTTATTAACAAATCAAATATTTAAATGAATTGGATATAGGTGCATCCGTATTCTCTTTAATCGAATTGAATGCGAATCGAATACAGATGCTTAGGCGGATAGTTGGTAGCTCCATCATCATCATCACCAAATTCATCACTATCTGAGGAGCTAGCAGGTGGAGGAGGAGGTGATAGAGACAAAAAAGAATGTTTATTAGTAGTTGTTGGTTGCAGCCTTTATTAAATTTCTATAAAAAATGACATAAAATTACCAACAACTGTTTCTTTCGTCCCGCCTTTGTAGCACTTTACACAAAAGACCCAATTAGATCCCTAAAGTACTTTATCTGAAATTAGAAGGCTCCAAAATTCAGTAAACTAAATTGTATAGAGGAAAAAAATAAAAATAGTGTCAATGGTAATTGTGGTTACCTCTGCAAGAGCATCTGCCTGTTTGTTGGGATCGGGCTCAAATTTTGCAATGATTATTTGTATAGTCTCCAACAAAATTGGATCCAATCCAATATTATGGTAGTATTGGTATTAAGAATTTCGATAGTATGCTGAAAATCAAAGAAATACATAAACATTTCAAAACCTAACCTTAACCAATAATCAAATAAATATAACTTAAGAAAAATAAAATAACTTACTAGCCAGATGTAGTGGGTGGATAAACATCTTCGTTCATCGAGTATTAATGATCTTTATATAGTCTTTGTGGTCTCTTGGGACAACTGTCTTAATTGCTTCTTTCATTAACCTGATGAACTCATAAATGTATCTCATGGTTGGTTTTTTGTCCCCATCAACCATCCTTAAGACCCTCACCATTAGCTCTAATATGCTCACTACCGTGCAACACTGATCCTAGAAGGAATGATTACATACAATTGATTCAATTAATTGTCCCACCGGACTGTCACTCTCCCTATAATCATACCACTGGGGTGAAGTAAACAATTGCTTTAAGCTAACCTTCTTGTATAGGATACTCTGCAATGTTGTGTAGTTGGTGGCGAAACGTGTAACACCTGGCCGCACGATATCACCTCCACATCTCTCTCTCATCATCGCCAATATATACCCATGGTTATATATGATATTGGTGACTGTCCTAGCATCTTCCACTGCCCTCTTTACAATATCTAGCTTTTCCATGTCCTTAAGCATGAGGTTTATGCAATGGGTTGCACATAGGGTCCAAATTAGATTATGTTTTTCCATTAACTTCCTTCCAACTTTCTTGAAATTACTGTCATTATCTGTAATTATTTGGACCACATTTTTTTCATCGATCTCCTTAATAACATCCTCTAATAAGCCACATATGTATTTATAGTCCTTGATAACCTTAGACGCGTCCACAGATTTCAAGAACATGGTGATACCATCACAGTAAACCATAAAATTGATGATTAACTGTTTCGTAGGACTAATTCAACCATCACACACGATAGTTACCCCATATTTTGACCATTTTTTCTTCAATCCACTTATATACCCATCAAGGAGTTCCTTCTCATAGTTCAGATATTTTCCCATCACCTGATATGTGGGTGCCTTCACACTTAGTCCTGCCTTTGCAATCTCATCTATAAAATTCTGAAGGAGAGGCCATGTAGTTGCGTTAGCTGCAAGTCCATGAAAGAGTGAGAATTTTGAATATACTTGACCCACTTTTTATCTCATATTCCCCCACATTTCTTTTACCATTCTCTGCTTGTGTTCCTAGGAGGGGTATAAAGCAGGATCAATGGGAATGGTGGTAGGATGATTTCTCATACTAGAAGCTTGATTGATCCCATGACTCCCATCAGTGCTACTGCCTTGACCACCCTTGGTCTTATCCCATTAGCACCTACTGTTGTGGCTGCCACTACTTCCAATACCACCAACACTAGCACTAGTATCCCTACTAGGTCTCTTACTATCACTGCCCCCTCCCTCATACACAGAAGGCCCAAAATCAGGTCTAGAAGAGTGCATATGTTGAAGCTGCTCTTTCTCGTGCTTATCTGCCATGCTTGTTCTCATTGCTTGTCTATAATATTTCCTTTGCTCCTCTGTCTCATAATCAGATGGATATTATATTTCCATCATCATCATCATCATCATCACTATCTACATCCACCATATCTTTGTGTAACCTCCCTTAATGCTTC
Organism: Platanus orientalis; assembly: GCA_025762735.1. Taxonomy (NCBI): domain Eukaryota; kingdom Viridiplantae; phylum Streptophyta; class Magnoliopsida; order Proteales; family Platanaceae; genus Platanus; species Platanus orientalis. The sequence goes on from JAOXJP010159074.1 coordinate 12,405, forward strand.
ATCCCTATCAATCTTTTTCTTTTTACCCACCTTTTTCTTTGTCAAATGATCATATATTTGTCTCCTTATTTGGGGTGAAACTTTGTCACAATGGGATATCCCTTTAGATTGTCCACCGGCTAAATGATGTTTCAGTCGAGTAATCCCACCACCATGCATTTGTTTCCCACAAATGTTATATTTTGTTTTTCTTCTATCCCTACCAATTATAGTGCCATATTGCCACCCAATATTCTCCTCCTCCTTTGGGATACTATGCAACCAGCGAGGCATATTCGAAATCTTGCAGATAAAAATAAATTATATAAATAAATATACATTATACGCATAACATATGTAGATTAGCTAAATAGATAACATGGTTCAAAATGACTACATGACCTGAGTACATGTTTGATACTTTAATGTAATTTTATGTTTTTTTTTTTAATTTTTAATTAATTTTTTGTAAAAAAATATAAAAAATATAAAAAAATACAAAAAACATAATAGAATTAAGATAAACATACTTTATATGTTTTAATATGTTCAAATA
>JAOXJP010159085.1:0-26973 GCA_025762735.1 Platanus orientalis
TTGAGCATTCAATCATATGGAGTTATTCTCCTCATTGAGGTGAACTTAAACCCATATGGACCCACCTGAAATGACATATGGGTCCCACTTTTATTTTAGCTCAAACACAGCCACCCGATCAGATTTCACACAGAAATCAGGGTTCAAAATTCTGGGTGTGTTTTTCAAAACCGTTTCCAACAAACACACCCGCGCACATGTTGTGCCACATGCTACATCACACCTGCACCATGCACCACCGCCATGCCATGCGCATATGCCAAGCCCAAGCACTTGTAAGTGTGTGATGCGTGATAGTCTCCTCCTTTGTTAAAGTGAAATACAATTGAACTTCTTTACTTATAATGAGGTTTCCTTTTTGGTTTCTAAGCAACGTAGCCAAACATTTTTCATCAAAAACTTGTTATTAACTACCATTTGATTTTCATAAAAGTTTGATTTCCCTCCTTATATCAAATTCAAATAGTTTATTAAAAGACAGATATGTAAAGGTTGTGTTTAATACTGTTTTGATTAGTATTGCAATAAATCCTCAGGGCATTTTCATCATAAAAATTATTTGAAAAGTTTATCCAAACTTTAAAAATATCAAACAATTGTTCCACCACATTGACAATTTTACTTGTTGCTCAAATAGCTACTCAATAAGTGTCAGGATTGTAGCCCTTTTGATGCAAGTTTCTTGGGATACAATAATAAATGCAAAAAAAAAAAAAAATACAAGAAACCATAACACAAAGATTTACATAAAAAACTCTAAAATAGGGAAAAAATTCATGGAGTCACACAAGAAATAATTTCACTATAATAATAGATTACAAACTTTTTCGTTCACCCTCTCTCACATTCTATCACAACTCAAAACCCTTGGATGAAACACTTTCTCTAATATCTTCTCTTATAACCTGATGAAAAAACAATTTTCTCACATTGAAAAACTCCTTTAATAAGAAAACTCTAAAGAAACTCTTTTTACTCGGTCACAAACCTCCTCTTACAATCCTAAACAACCATAGAATCCTTTTATAGACTTTAGAAGTCGACTTAGAATGCAATTCCACTCTCCCATAGACTTTCTAAAAGTGTTTCAAAATTTTTCGTACTCCAAACCAATCCACAACTTTTAGGATTTCTTTTCTAGTCTGAACTGCCCAAATGCTTTGGACCGATCCGCACGAAACCCTGAATCGGTCAGGGACTTTTTCACCTTCCTCTTTGCATCAGTCTCCACTCCCAACAATAGGTCTCCAAGTGTATGCCACATATGTGAGTTTAATGAACTCCTTTGTTTTATTGATACTTCATGAACTTCTCTGGATTTAAAAAAACATCCCTTTAAGGATTGAATAAGCAATGACAATACCAAGCAGTAGTAAGCAAAGCTTTTGTCCCTTCTCTCTCCTATCCTTTTCTCAGTCACCCTTCTTATAGTCTAGCAAGCACCCTTTTTCCCTCAAAATGGTAGCTGAACAGCTATCCCTAAACTACGGTGTTCATTACTGAAACCCTGCCTTAAAATGGCAGTGGGTGGGTTGAATGGGTGACCTGCGTGTTCGCTCCTACTGGGATGTGTTTGGTTTGACTGTTTTAGGGCTAGGGACGGGTTTGGATTTTAAGCATCCTGGTTTATGTTAAGCCAAGCTCAGGCCAAGGATTAGTTACACCTATAACATGTAAAGCCTTAGGGTTTTCTATATAAGGAATGCAAGTCCACAACATTCTCTCCTCACTTTTCCATCATCTCTGTTTACACCATAATTTTGCACTTTTGGCATTACCAAACTCTATGTAGCCATGTGATGTAAAATAAGAAATTAAGATCAAGTCCAGATTAATTGGATCTTAGTTATCAATCTTGAAGAAATCTAACAATTTTGGAAAAGCAAGATGAATAAATATGATCATGCAATTTACAGATAGGCAGGACTTTAAAGGAGGGTCCTGAGTGCACTTCTCTGCTTTTATATACATATTTTGGGAGTACTTGGAGCATAAAAAATTGAGCTAGCCTGGACCACTGGGTCACAGGTTTACCAAGCTAGGTCCAGGCCCAATCTGAAATTCAGCAGTTTTGACACAGGTCAAAAGTTATTAGTCGAAGCTCAGTCCTATAACACCCTCAGGATTTGGTACGAACAAGGGCATGAACAAACAAAGTCAGCACAGTGTCAGGGGCAGACACATCAGCGCCAAAAAGTGAAAAGCACCCCCAAAGAAGTGTAGATCACTTTTCTGGCACTGATGTGTCCGCACCTTGTCCATTTGGACCTTTTGTACCTAATCCCAGCTGCATATAACAAGGCGGCCCAAAAACTCAAAAAGGGCAAGCCTGGTCCATTGACAGTCCTATCCAATGTGTCACTTGATGTGTGCCAATCATCAAATGGTGATGATTGGCCCCAATTGAAATACTCCCTACATTACGTAACAGTTGATTAAATTCCTCCTTAGGACCCAATTCCACTAACTTGTTACACTTTGTATATAAACTTTCCTCTTAATTTAGGTATTCGGTTCGTATGGTTTGACCCTCTACATGTTTTATTTTTTGATATTCTGCAGGTTTTAATTAGGACCCAATTAAGCCCCCTGAAATGTTATTTTGGTTATGCAAGGGAATTGCATAGTTAATTAAAAAAAAAAAAAAAAATCGACCTGAAAAAAAAAAAAAAAAACAAACATGAGGCAAGAAATCTCTTATAGTTTGTACAAAGTCCGCCAGTTACTGACATAACACATTTAACAAGTGATAATCCCTTATAATATTTTTAATCCTCTATCTTATAGGAATTAGCAATTAATTTGAATAGGAGGCAAGAAATCCCAATAGATGCCAATGACAAGGTGAAAAGAAGCATTGCAAGAAATCATTCTCCTTAATAGGAAGAAAATGTTCTGTGATGACGAAGTGTCTAGTGTTTATAGTGAATTATAAGCTCACACATGGGTTCAAAAAAGTGTAGAAAAAGGAGACACCAAATTCAAAAACACATCATGCGTCAATCAATGACACGCCTACATAGGCCTGTGTCAACATAGACAATCATTCTCCTAATTAATATTCTCCCTTAGAACGCATGTATGAATGAGGTTCAGTGGCCTCGCCCTGTGGGGGCAGTGGAATGGTTTAAAAGTTTGAAGTAATATGTTCGTCCTTGCACCAGTACTGATTTGCCCACACGAGGGCCTGAAACGTTTCTGGTTTTCAGTACTCTCTAAGAGAGAGAGAGAGAGAGAGAGAGAGAGAGAGAGAGAGAGAGGCGTGTTTGGTTGCCAAGATGACAGGAATCGGTCAGTTCCCTTACCCTTGGTGCAGGCAAGCTAGTGGATTGTCTGTCTCACATCCTTTCTCCTTTCCTAACACCTCCCTTTAGAGAGAGAGAGAGAGAGAGTGTTTGGTTGCCAAGATGACAGGAATCGGTCAGTCCCCTTACCCTGGGTGCAGGCAAGCTATTGAATTGTCTGTCTCACATCCTTTCTCCTTTCCCTCACACCTCCCTTTTGCCCTCTTGGTATAAAGAAACCCGTTTGATGTCCCAGTGGTTTAATGACGTCCCTTTCGGATCCCCCATAAATTTCTCTAGGCAACTGAACGTGGGGTTGCAACAGATTTTCAAAAGAGGGAGGTAAGATCCCTTTGAATCACAGGCCCTTATTAAAAGATGCAAAAATAACGTCTGCTGTACTGATGGTAATCTCTGTCTCTCTCTCTCTCTCTCTCTCTCTCTCTCCTTGATAGGTGAAGCGACTTAGACGAAGTCTTTATATAAATGTTCTGTCCAGTACACCAGGTGACTTCACACAGAATGAAATGAGCAAGGTTTAAATGAAATTTCAAATTCCCACCCACTTATTCCAAATGATGTCATTAGACTGATCTGGCCTGTATTGTACAAGTCCTCTTTCTGTACAAGTGCTTCTTTGTTTAGTGTATTTGTATTTATCTCATTATGCATTCATTCATTAAACTGATCTCATATACTGATAGAATAATTGCATTTATACCTTTATGGAAAAAAATCAATCTTTTTATAAAATAGAAGGTAGGTGGTACCAAGAATGGGTGGTACCAAGAATTTTATTAGTTAAGTAGAAATTAGGCATTGCCAAGGGTTGGATGTTGTTCAAATACAAAAGCCAACGATAGAATTTAAAATTAACATAGTCATTTTCAAACATTAAAACTAAATGACCAAAATGCCTTTAATTAGTCATCTAACAAAGTTAAGATATTTGATTGCATTTTAGGCATTTACATTGATTAACCCTGCGTTTAATTGTCACTTGGAACGAAACCATTTGCCATTGTACCAGAGTGCATATGAGTCCCAATGAAAATGGATTGATTTCCATTCATTACTAAAATATGAATGATAATTTTACATTAATAAACTTAAGATGACCTCATTTCTAATTTTAGTTAATAAATAAATATAAATCTAAATGAGTTAATTTTGAACCTTAACCTCACAGCTTGACGGCTTCAGATGCCGTAAGAATATAAAATGAAATGATTTCATTACAGGTGACAACCAAACACGGCCTAAGTAACTAAGTTGGTATAAGCTAAAACATATTGGGTGTTTTTCTTGTCATTTGATCAAATTTAGCTAATTTGTGGGCAATTTTCTCAAATCGTCATGATCATCCAAATTCAACCAGCTAATTGCACAATTAAGATTTTCCATTTTTTTTTTTTATATTGTGTTACCTCAATCCAAATGCTACTAACAAATTAGCAATTTCAAAACAATTTTTTTAATAAAAAAAAAAAAGAAGAAAAAGAAAGAAAGAACATTGAGCAAATAAGTCCCTGGTAACAGCACTAGAACGAGGGTGCCCTCAGAATAAGAGCAATGGCATGTGTAAAGTATCAAAACCCATAACTGAATGGATGCCAGTCATGAGATTGCCTAAATAGATTAAAAAAATGGGGGGTGGGGGCATGATTTGATATCTTAAACCAGATTTGATTTTGTAGGTTATTTTGAAGTCTTATTATAATTGTTTTTTCTGTTCGAATGAATATATTCAAATCACTAATAATCGTCCACTAATGCTAATTTCTGGTGTTGGCAAGTTGAGACCCATTCAGTGGTGGCTCTCTATCCACTGTATAGGAGACCTGTGTAGGCTGCTAGCCAAGGAAGGCAGGCACCTCCTTAGTTATTATCATAACAATTAAGACCGTGTTTGGTTGCCACTTGTGATTAAATCATTTCGTTTTAAATTTGCATAGCAGTTTTTTTAAACAATAAATTTTCATAGCATTTGAATCGATTTGGTGATGGTTCAAAATTAACTCATTAAGATTCATATTGATTTGTTAATTAAAAATAGGCTTAAAATTGTGAGATTGATATATTTTTAAAATTTTATGTTATCATTTTTGGTGATGATTCGTTGGGGCTCGTATGCACTCTGGTATTACAGAAAACCAAAATGAAATGATTTTATTTCAAGTTACAACCAAAAGCAGGGTTGATGAATCTAAGTTTTATATGAAAAAGAGCATTTCTTCAATAATTTTCACTATTTCATAAAAATCCCAAAACAAATTTTGTTAATCCTATGCATCAAACAGGTTTGTCTACATTAAAAATCTAATGAGAAGGGTTGTTTAGGAGTAAAATCTCTTCCATAATTAATAGTGCCTATTGCCTTTTGCAATTATTTATTTATTTATTTATTTTTAAGGAGTTAAGTGGGTCCTTGAGGTCAGGTCTGGCTGCTCCACGAACCTTTCATGCCCCAACAACGTCCCCCTTCTCTTGTTTGCTTTTCCCACCTCTTCACGACTTTCTTCTCTTTTTCTCTCTATTTTCAAGGCCATGCAACAATTAAAAGGTAAAAGTGAATAATAACTTCTCTTTTTTCACTTTTTTTCTTGGTTAAAATTATTTTTAAATAAAAACCAGAGGGAGCATCCCGGATCTGGGGCCCCATGTCGGGTAGAGTACTGGTACATCTTTCATGAACAGAAAACGAGGACACCATTCAATGGGTCCCTCCAAAATGATTTTGAAGGCCCAAAAAATAGCATTTTCTTCTAACCATTTGATCTGTAGAATATTTTTCAGAAACTTAGTTACTTTTTTTGACCGTTACGATAGATGAAATATAAATATATGGTCTTGATCATTAGATCTTGCTGATTATCTATCTAGGTAATCTCTTATATGGGACAAATTCAATGGTGGATCTAGATCCTCCGTACATAAAAATCTGTTTGAAATATGTCGAAAGCTAATGATTTTAATGGCTTTAACGGAACCTTATTTTCGTTTTCAAGTATTGTGTTTTTAAAATTGTCAGTTTACCTTGTTTTAAAGTTTGGTCCCACATTGGTTGAGTTGGATAACTTTTCGCAACATGTTAGTTAAAACCTCTTCCTAATGTATTGTGAGAGAACTCCCTCCCATCTAATGGCAGCACCGTGTTGTCACATTGGGGTCGTAAGATTCTTTTTCAATGCTCCAAATGAGTTCTCCTAGAATCCAGTTTAGTCAAGGTTTGCTATGGGAAAGATTTACGATTGAACACAGTTGGGTTAAGGCAGTTTGCCAATGGCAACATAAGGCAGTTTGCAACTCAGATGTCTAGTTAGAGACAGGATTCACAACTGAAATCCGTTCATAAGGCCATCATCACTGTAAAATCATGACCAATGGCTTAAACCCATGTTGGTTTAGTGTTAAACATTTTGGACAAAGAACAGGGAGCAAACTGGGAACAAAGACAAGGAAGGAGAAAGAGAAATGGGAGAAGACAGCCGTTGATATAAAGACTTCCCTCATTCTTCTTTAGGGAGTTTTGCTTTGCATCATTGGGTTGAGGACCACCTCGGATTGTGTGTGTTCTTGTAGGAGAACTTCCAATCAATTGATGGTATAATATGTCTTCCTGACTTGGTTTTGACATATAATGCTCACTTTGTTAGAAGCAAATTTTATCAAAATTTTGGTTAAGTTTTATTACTTGTTTTTTATACACTTTGCTATAAAAGGCAATTAGTTATTTATGTGAGGAGGTAGCACGAGTCTTTCTCTTTGGGAGAATGCACCTTGTTGAGAGATAGGACTAAGTCCGAACTTAATTGTATCTCAGGATTAGCTTGGTCACAGTCCCTTGCACATAAAAGTGAGAGGCCTTGACTATCCTCAAGAAATACAATAAGGGCACCTCCTTGTCTCAGATCAGTTTGATGAGAACTATATCTATCTTGATCCCTTAACAGGGTACATAAGCTGTCCAAGGGTATGATAAAGTCCAACGGCTCAGACTCAACTAAAGACCCTAAAATTCACCCCTATTATCTGCATGAGTTTGCTGATGACCATGGCAGCTCTTATAGATGCTTTGTGATTTCCAGGATACATACCAAACTCTAAAATATGGGCCCTATAACCTCAGGAATTATTGTGGTAGAACAGTAAAATATGGGAAAAGCTCCAAACAAAGCTTTCAAACTCGTTAGGATTGTCCAAAGACATTCCAACAGCTTATAGCATATAGCATGTACACTGGATGGCTGCCAAACTCTTGATACAAAATTGAGTGACATTCAATTGCTTAGTGCTACTAAAAGTAATTACCTGAGCTAAATTTATGAGGTTTTCTGTATTCTTTTAATCCAACAATAGGAGACATGAAAAATTTTCTGCTAATTTAGCAGAAACCAATGCAGAAACACAGAATCTAAATGCACCCAAGAAACGAAAAGCCCCACTTGCTGAAATCACATAAACTCAGTAGAGCCTCTTCAATGGCAGAGGTCAAGCTTCCTTGCTTACTATTTTCTCAATACCCATCAAAATAATCACAGGGAAAGGGGATTAAAACAGACAATAGAGAGAGAGAGAGAGAGAGAGAGAGAGAGAGAGAGAGAGAGAGAGATTTACACTAGAACAATATTTGATACAATCCCCATAGGCATAAGACACCTAACAAATTGAATAATTTGCAGAACCCAGTTGGAGCTTCAGATCGTTTTAATGATTGGATCTCAGAGCCTGTTTTGTTGCTTCCACACGTACTAACTCCAACCTTCACACCTTGGTAGGCAGTAGACCTATCCAAGCAGAGCCCTGGATTCTCACTAACATCCAAATTCCTTCCCAACCTCATCAAGAAGCCAGAATTGAAAGGAACAACACCAACCAACAAGTTTCTACTCAGATTCAAGTGATAAATGTGAGGGAGACTACTTAGACCAACTGGAATTTCACCGGTCAATCTGTTGTTCTGCAGAGATAAAGTGCTGAGGTTGAGAAGTTGGGAGAAGGTCTGAGGAATGGCTCCTGAATACCCTGAGTTTGCCAGCCTGAGCTCTTGCAGCTTCACCAATCTGCCAAGCTCAAATGGCAGAGGGACGAACATGGGATTGCCGTCCATGATAAGATACTGTAAGCTGTGTAACTTTGCCAATCCTTTGGGGAAATTACCTTTCAATCTGTTGTTGCTCAGAGCCATAAAATCTAAGAAATTAAGCTTTTCAATGCTGTCAGGAATGCCTCCAATGAGCGAGTTCGAACTCAAATCAAGCTTCTGAAGAAGACCCAGTTGCCCAATAGTGTTCGGAATCGGACCTGTAAGGGAATTATAGCTCAAATCCAGTCCCACAAGGTTTCTAAGACTCCCCAACTGGTTTGGAATAGTGCCTATGAGAAAATTGTAGCTCAAATCAAGGTGTACAAGAGAGCTTAAACTAAAGATCTCTTCTGGTATTCTCCCATGAAGGCGGTTTTGAGACAATGTAAGGACCTGGAGAGATTTTAAAGAAGAGATTTGAGGTGGTATCGGCCCTATAAGAGCCTGGTTTGATATGAGACTGAGCTGTTGCAGTGAAGTAGAGATTTTACGTGGGGGGATGGAGATGGTTGTTTTGGTGTGAGTGAAGCAATGGAAGAAGAAGACAGATTGAAGGTAAGGAAGATCAAAGATTTGAGTAGGAAAGGTGGCTGTTTTCTTGCAGGTTGGGTTAGGTGGTGTCCCAAAATCAAGCCTTGAAACATGAAGGTGATTGTCTTTGCCTGGTTTGCACTCTATGCCAGTCCATGAAGAGCCTGGTTTACATGGGTTTGGGTTGGAGATTTTCCAGTTCCTATCAGATGACATTATCTCCATGATCTTGAACAAAGTCTCTGCTTCAAATGGGTCCATGTTAATGGAATGGAGATTATTGTTGTGCTGTTGTTTCCTCTCATGTTCATGGGTTGTGACAGAAAGAACACAAAGTAGTGATATAAGTAGAAAAAACAGTGTAAGAGAGGGTGAGAAGGAACGACACATTGTGGAGAGGTTTGGAGGCCTGCTCTTCAATTTTAGTGCTCGTTTGGGTAGTTCTTTCGTAGGTGTGGAGGATTAAACCTTTTGTGTGTGTGTGTGTGTGTGTGTGTGTGTGTGAGAGAGAGAGAGAGAGAGAGAGAGAGAGTTAAGGGATGTGATTGAAGTGATGGATGAGTTCATGACATTGAGTAAGGATTTCAAGCCCAGGTAGAGTCAGAAAGATGCAAAGCTTGGAGACAGAGAAAGACATGCTGGAAATAACAGGGCATTCCTTGAGAAATATATAAGAATGGAGCAGAAGCTGATGTTTAGTCTCAAGGTGAAATGTGACAACAGTTTCCTTTTACGCGCGCGCGCACACACACACACACATATATATATATATATATATATACATTTTTTTGATAGATAAACATTAGTGGTTAATTTATTAGTAGGTGAAGATGGTTTTGTACCCAGGTAAATGGTACGACACCCACAGACTTTACCAACTTAGCAACAAGCTGGCACCTTCAATTCCGTGAGCTTTCTTGATGACTGGTATGCCCTTCATTTACCTTCTTTTATCTAAAATTATTAGATATACCTCTTCAGCTGGCTGTAAATGAAGTGCATTAGAGTAGCCCCCAGGACCATGATGAGTTTGTGCTCCTTATGTCACAACATCTCTCTGTAGTCCACATAACCACTCTTAACCTCTTATTACATCTTGAACAGTTCAATTATCAGGAAACCTTTTGAATTGGCCATGTCACGGAAACATTCCGATCGGACAATCCCAAAAATCTGATCAATTTTTGACTTACAGCAGACAATGCAGTTGATGGTAAGGGAAATTCTTTCTTTGGAAATTTGGGATCATCACATCAATACAGTTTTTGGGTATTTCAATGTTGAATTAAGTTGGTGGATGAGCCTGTCTACAGTCTCAAGTGCCTTCGCATATATGATAGATAATCGTTTCTGGGAAAACACATTCACTTCAAATGTGGAGAAAAATAATATTTGGACGGTGGTGTGCTCATGTGCCTCAATTCCATTTTGTTAACTAGGCTGTGTTAGATTCTATAGAAATTACCCAAACAAATGTGACAGACTCAAAATTTTCACCTGGAATATTAGCAGAAGCCTGCAATTATAGTCCTACTTTCCAGAGAATGGGCCCCTGCCTTTCTCCAACTTTCCCAGTAATTTATATGTCTATGTTCAGTGGTAGCAAAAGAAGGCATGGGAAAACCAAAATACCTGTAAATGTAAAGAAGACTAAATCTACAATGGTGGGATTTGGAAGATCTTCTAGGTGTAAGATTAACATTATAACTGATCAAAGAAAAAGAAAAAAGATTAATGTTATCAAATGATAATGCACTTAATCATGAAATGTTTAAATATATAGAAGGAAATTAGAGAAATAAAAGATATGATTAGATTTGGTGAAAAAGGCATCACCTCTTTAAGAGAGAGGTGTTGGAGTAGTATCTCCATCGTAGCATTCCGCAATTCATTTCTGCATTGGCTTCCCTCCTGACTGTTGTGCAGGTCCTGCACTATGGATGCGGTTGTTTGTGGACCAAGGGGCCCTATAAAAAAAAATTCTAAATCTCAATCATATCTTTTAGGCTGCACTGTATCCAGATAAAATAACATCTTTTCTAGAAGATTTGTACTCTTTATCTTAGAAAACATAGTAAACAAACCCCCACCGGATTGCGTGCACAAAAATGTGTGCACACTGTGCGCATGGACCAGAGTGTGGACACATCAGCGCTGAAAAGTGATGGCACTGATGTGTCTGCACCCTGGTCCATGCACAGGGCACATCAGCGCCAAAAAGTGATAAGTGTGCCCCCAAAAAGTGTAAATTACTTTTCAGCACTATGTGTCTGCACCCTGATCCATGCGCATGCCATGCTCACATCTTTTGTGGACTCACAAAAAATAAGACTGTTTGTTTGTTAAGGAAAATTGTCTCATTGTGTGTGTGTGTGTGTGTGAGAGAGAGAGAGAGAGAGAGAGATTTTTCCTATTAACTTTTTGAAAAATGACCCCTGGGTTTTCCAAATTTCTCAATGAAAAGCAACAGATGGTTCAAGAACTTAATTATCATTATTTTTATTTTTTTGCTATCGCTGTACTTTATTTTTCTGGGCAAACAAACCGCCCTGGGAAACCAACATTTCCATCACTTCACTTCCATTTTCTTTTCATCCATTTCACTGTCTTTTCTCTCTTTTTTTTCCCTGTACTTTCTGCACATACAGACACATTCTTCAGTCGGTCCATGTGAAACATCATGTGCTGTTTTCATCTTACACAAGCAGAAGAGATAGATTGAGAAGTGTTACGTAGCTAACGCAAAATACATTGGGATCCAAATCAAATAGCAATAAATATGTGCATGCATCACCATATAATGGCCATGTACCATCATAGTGTTGTATTTTTTTGGTGGTCAACTTACGGATGCCAATTCTGAAGCATGAGCTGTTGCAATACGATTGCCAAAAGGCTGCCCAGTGATACGTAGCAACAGTAACGGCATCTTTATTGAGCTGCAAAACAAAGTGGGTTACTCATTGGCGGTGAATACGGTACTCGGAAGAAGGCTAGCATGCGATGATTATTTTGAAAACTGTTTTTACAGTTTTAACACTAAAAACCCCGGTCTTTGTGTTTGGGAGAATGGGATTAGACAATTTTTTGGTGTAGAAGATTTACTCTTATGGCGCGCGTCGCTAATCAGATGGCCAAGGATGTAGTTTAGAAACCCATTAGACCAAAGTGAATGAAACAAAAAAGATTAAAAAAAGGGAGCCCTTTCATGCTCCTCGCGAGATTCACAATCTAAGGAAGCTGCCACACAAATTACGGCCTCACGGGTCATACTAGCACGACCTGTTCAGTGCATTTTTTGAAGAAGCCATTTTTCTCTTATAACAAATATATGAATACCATGTATTAAATTGCTAATACTCTATAGTATGGGTGGCTGCGGCATCTTCTTTGCAAGAGAGGACTAAGGTCAAATCCCTCTGACAGCATTCCACCTACCTGCTGTGTGATTCCACTTAGTGATGCGATATGGCTGTCAACTATCCGGTTATATATCTGTATTCAGTTCATATTCAGTATCCACATATATATATATGCCTTCCGAATGTGTCATAATGGGGCTTGGATTTGGTATGAAAACTTAAAAAATGCCTAAAGTTGGAATGACATTAGGGCTGACACATCAGCACCAAAAACGTGATACACATTTTTTGGCACTGATGTGTTGGCCCTGATGTCATTCCAACTTTAGCCACTCTCTAAGTTGTCCTACTGAATCCGGAGCGGTCATAATAGGATTGCAGTAGCTTGAATATAGATAGATCATGAATTGAAAGTCAATCTTGTACCAAATCGTTGAAACTTTTCGAATGTTCGTAGACCCATAATCCCAGTGGGGAGCCGAACTACATGGTTTGAGCAAAGGAACAATTAAAAATAGATTCCATTGTTTCCATCTCCAACCCACAGAATATACAGAAGTGTTTCAGTTCCTGGAATAAATATTGATATTTAGCTTTGAATAGGAATGGCCCTTATGAGGCATCTCCAGATAAACATTGTAATTCATAGTGGAATGTCTATGGTATTCCATATTTACCTTCACATGGCATCCATGTCCCCATCAATTGAAGATGGAGATGAAGCTAATTAAGTCCATTTAAATAGATTTAGTTGTGAACTTAGCGGAAGGGGGTCTTGGTCCAAATCAGCGTATCCTCCTCCTGTCCTTCGTTACAACCCAGAGACTTCTGAGGATGGCTTTTGCAACTAGGGGCTGGAAATATTGTTGAATAACTTTATCTCGCCATTTCCTTGTAATGAGGTCAGTAAGTTCACTGACACTTCTCAAATTTGATACTGTGCTCTCCATATGGCCTTGGATAAAGGGAATCCATGGCTTCTTCCGTATGTTTATTTTCCAGCCATTCATATTTTCTAATAGGTGCCATCTCATAAGATGTCTTTACAATTTATAATACTAGACCGGATTCGTGATGTTAATTTTAGGCACTTTCCACTCCAAAATGTTAATATTGAAACTAGTTAGCTTTAAGCAATCAGCCTATATTGTGTTTGTATCCTGCATTAAATGCTAGCCAATCTTTGCAGCCAATGCCTTGTTCATTGTCCCCAACGCTCTGATTCCAAGTTAAGCTTGAGACTTATCTTATTGGAAAAGATTCCAAGCTCACAGATATAGGTGCCTGTCTCATTCGGAATGTCCCCACAAAAAATATCTCTAAATAATATTTGATTTCCTCCAAGTGTATTTGGGTAACAAGTATAAAATAGATTGGAATGAAAGGGAGAATCGAATTGGTAAAAATGGATCAATAAGTGTGATAACATTTTATATTTCCTTCCTTTCAGCTTGCCTTTGGGCCTCTGCACTAAGAACTGATATGTAGCCTGTTTAGAGCGATCTAACAAAAGGTGTTTTCCCAAATATTTATCACCCTTAACCATCGCCTGCACTCCCAATCTGAAGCCAATTCGCCTCCTCTAGCTATCAATATTTCTATTGAAGTGAATTGATGATTTTGCAAAGTTAACCTTTTGCTTTGATCATTTTTCACAAGTTTATTTTGAATGGAATACCTCTTATCAACATTCTCGAAAACCACATCCATGCTGTTTCTAATCAAAGGAAGTGTTCTTCCAAGTAAATGACCAATTTCTTAGACCTTAAGACTTCATGTCAAAAATCTTATGCCTTTATAGATTATCCATGTTAAAGCATCTTTTCTATAGGTCATATAGGGGTGTCAACCAGTTGAGCTGAGCTGAGCTTTGCACAGTTCAGCCCAGGCTCGTCAAACAATGATCAGGCTCTGGTTTGGCTCGGGCACGACCCTAAGATGCCAAGCTCAGGCTTGACTTGTTAAGAGTGAGTAAAGCTCGGCTTAGGCTCAGGCTTGACTCACAAATCATTATCTTCAAATTTGGACCAACCAATAATGACTGAACATGTAGTAAAAGAAGTATGCAAGAATTATTTAACCGTGAAATAGAAGAAGACAAATGAAGCCAACAGAGAAAGTGATCACAAATATGCAATTAGCATACAATTTATCACAGGTGAAGTGGAGAAGGAGGAAGAATGAAAGAGAGAAGAAGAATGTAAGGGTGAAGATAAGGGTTTGGTGACTGGTTTTCTTTTTATCCAAGGCTAAATTTAGTTTTTAATTTTATTTATTTTTATTTTATGTGTGTTGTGGTAAGAAAGAATAACAGCATGGGTGAAGACAAAGCTGGTTTGCTTTTTACCCAGGTTAAATGTGGGTTTTTAATTTTCTCATGCATTTAGCGTTGATGTTATCACATTAATACATACTCCTACGGACAAGAAAATCAAAAGCACCAATAAGATCTCTCCTAAGTACAAAAAAATAAAATAAAACAGACCTCTCCAAATGTACAGGGGTGCACAACTTACTCTTATAAGGGCCATGATGATTTGGGAAGTACAAGATGGCAATTCAATACAAAACAATCTGTCCAATGCTGTATCAATCAATCAAACACGTCTTCTCATTCATTATGAAATATTTTTAATTATATTTTTAATTCTTTTGTATATATAAATAAATGTTATAATATATTGCATAAATATTTAAAAGTTTGACGAGCTGAGCTTAACATAGCTCGGCTCAGGCTTGTTTAATAAACGAGCTCAAATGGAAGCTTAGGCTCGGCTCTACAAGCTAAGCTCAGGCTCGGCTCATAATGAGCTAAGCTCGAAGCTGAGCCGAGCTAGCTCAGCTCATTGACAGCCCTATGGTTATATATATAACTGTTTTGACTTGTATTTAAGCTACTCAATTTTGTCAAAGTTCAAATCATAGCATGGGTTGTTACGTAGCGTGTTCATGGTCAAAAGCGTTAAAAATGACACTTAATCACAAAAAATCCAAAAAAAAAATGAAAAAGAGTTAGGATCCTCTCTAATAGTGGTTCCCATAGTAATTCCATAGCAATTACAATGGGTACACATGGCTAGTACTAGTGTTAAAAGCATTTATTAATGCTGAATTAAAAAGAAAAAATAAAAAGTTTAAAGCATCTAAAAAAAACATCAATTAAATTCTAATATTCACCACATGCCAGCCCATGATGATTGCAACATGTTCACTACAGGAAACAACATCATAGAGGATCCTAAGGACTAAAAAAAAAAAAAAAACCAAATTTAAAAACACCCCTCACCGGTTGTGGCACATATAGGGTTGTCAACAAGTTGAGTTGAACCAACCTTTGATCAACTTAGCTTAGCCTTATCACATAAAAATTAAGTTCAAACTCATTAATTCATCAAATTCAAGCTTACAGATATATCAAATGACTATTTGATTTGATTGACATGATATTTCAATACATATCATTACTTGAACAAAACAAATTTATAAATACAAATTTATTTCCTATTTTTTTAATTATTATAGTTCAATTTAATTTTTTTGATAAGGTAATTTTTAAAGAGTGATATGATGATACATGACATAATGGTTACTCAAATAAATACATTAGTATTATTCTCCAAAATTTTCTCTCAAGAAAAACTCACTATAATTTTTGTTTAACATATATATTTAAGAGGCAACCCTAATACGTTAAGAAAGATAGAGAGGGATGTGCGATTACCCAATATAATAGGGAGAAAGGGGAGTGCAACAACCCTAGCACACTCCCACACGTCTCCTCTAAAGGAGGAAAGTGGGAGTGTTGCTAGGTCGCCACACATCCCTTCCGAATTTTTAAAATATTCCAATACAAAATGCATCCCAAGAACATCATTGACACCATCCCCCCAAAAAAAGTCAAACCTATGATCCTGATAAGTCAAACCATTGATGTAGAGACTATTGGTGGACCTTGGCATGCTTCCAAATCCTTCATGCAAATAAACTGACTGCCTCAGGTGATAAAATGGGATGGCTTTATTTCCACCTGTGAGAGGTATGGAAGAGCCAAAAGTAGCACATGTGTTGGATAAGGAAGAAGGGGATTCCTTCCATTCACATGTTATGGGAATCTTGAATGTATAATAGGGCTTCCTATGGGAGAAAACAAAAATGTATGTTCCTTGGCACATATCAAAATAATATACAGTTCAATACATGAGTTTAATAGCCAATTCAGCACCATCCATTTACTTAGTTCATATTACACCTAGCACATATTGCATGCACTTAGTAGGATCATAGATAGGATTGTTAATGAGCCGAACTAGCTCAACTCAGCTCGTTATGAGCCGAGCCTGAGCTTCCATTTGAGCTCGTTTACTGAACAAGTCTGAGTCGAGCTATATTAAGCTCAGCTCGTCAAACTTTTAAATATGTATGCAATATATTATAACATTTATTTATATATACAAAAGAATTAAAAAAATATTTAAAAATATTTCATAATGAATGAGAAAATATTTTGGCAAACGTGTTTGAGTGATTGATACAGCATTGGGCATGTTGTTTTGCAATGAATTGTCAGCTTGTACTCCTCTCCAAATCATCATAGGCCCTATAAGAGTGGTTGTATACCCATGTACATTCAGAGAGGTCTGTCTTATTTTATTTTTGTATTTAGGAGAGATCTTATTGGTGATTTTGATTTTCTAGTCCATAAGAGTATATATTAATGTGATAACATCAACGCTGAATGCATGAGATGAGAAAATTAAAAACCCATATTTAACCTTGGTAAAAAAGCAAACCGACCTTATCTTCACCCATGTTGTTCTTCTTTCTTACCACAACATGCATAAAATAAAAATAAATAAAATTAGAAACTAAATTTAGCCTTGGATAAAAAGAAAACTGGTCACCAAACCCTTATCTTCACCCTTACCTTCTTCTTCTCTCTTCCATTCTCCCCCCTTCTCCACTTCACCTGTGATAAATTGTATGCTAGTTGCATATTTGTGGTCACTTTCTCTGTCAGCTTCATTTGTCTTCTTTTACTTCATGGTTAAATAATTCCTACTTACTACAATTTTAGTTATTATTGGTTGGTCCGAATTTGAAGATAATGATTTGTAAAGGTAAAAGATGGATTATAGAACCAACCTAACCAAGAGCTCTGCACCAAGTTTGAAACAAGGAACTCGCCATGGTCCCCTTTCTTTTTTTAGCAGGTAAAGAATATGGGTTAGTTTGCCCAAACCAAGCACATAAGCTAATCTTCCCTTATCCTCTCCCCTTCTAAGTTGCGACAATAGATCAGGGATGAGTATCAAATCCTCTCTATATCAAACAATTATGTGATGAAGCAAATCCAAGCCAAAAACAAGTTGGCTCCAAACTTTTTACCATTTTATCCAGTAGATAATACTCAATCAATCAAGTTATTTCTTTTTTCTTTTTCTTTTTTAATGGCTATGATTACGATAGTTAACTTGGTTTGGATCTTGGTGGAGAAGTAGAGGCATATTTGATGAAATGAAGGAAGGAGATAGGAGCGATGGATATAGGCTATTTTTAGTTTTAAAAATTGGTAAAATATTGTCAATAAAGCGGAGATGACTGGGATAGGGATGGAAAGTGATGATTTGAGAAGTTTGTGAGCCGAGCTTTACTCACTCTTAATGAGCCGAACCTAAGCTTGGCATCTTAGGCTCGTGACGAGCCCGAGCCTGGTCTTTATTTGACAAGCCTAAGTTGAGCTGGGCAGCTCGGCTCGTTGACACCCCTAACTATATATGGAATATCAATGATTAAATGTTTTGAGTATATTTAATTTTGTATTTTAAGTTTATTAGTGGTATTTTGACATATAAAAGTGAGTGAAAAAGTTAAATTAAACATAAAAAGGAAAAGAAAACAAAAAACGAGTCTTGGACTTGACAAGTACTGAAGTGATCCCAAATAGTAAATTTGATGTAACTTTCAAGTTAAACCTATAACAACTCTGAATGAATTAGATAATAAACTATATACCATTGGAAATATATCGAAGTCTTATTTTCAATTCCACAAATGATGAGTGAATAGAAATTTTCTAGAGGAAGTAATGATCGTTTTCCATAAGGTGTCTATATAATACTCTACATTGTATTTAAAGGGTAAAATTATCATTTCACATATGTTAGATTAACCTTAGAGTGCTTTAAGAACCCCATTGGACCAATTTAGAAGTATAAAACTTAAGTTGGACCACAAACTATTCGAGTTCGAAAGTTATCCTGATTATGTAATTAGGGTAACTTCCTAGGACTACTGACACCAATCCAGAGTGAATTGGATTTTGATCCATATCTTTTTGAAAAATATCTTTGAATATTCTTTACAACTTAATAAATGAAACCCAATTTAGAGTTTTCTAAAGAGAGTTACAATCATTTTCCTATGACTAGTGTTTGTAGAGAAAAATCTGCACAGTTTTGGGTTATGTAGACTAAGCGCCCCAGATATACAACTTAGGGCACCTGCCACACCTCAAGGGTACCCCAAAGGGGGGTCTCAGGCACCCCATAATTGTAAGGGCTCCTAACATCCGGAAAGCCAAAAAAATGGTAAAAAATGGCCCAAAGTGGATGGTTTTGATGTAACACTTGCTCATTGGTCCCCTAAACATGTGAGATCTCGTCATGAAAAATTTATAACTCTACTAACACCTCAATTATGTCATTTTAAATCATTATAACAAAAAGAAAAAGAGTTAGAAAGATTAGGGAAAGTTCTTCAGCTTAGTGTGGGAGTTCTTTCCTTATTAGGTAAGTTTCACTCCTAACTCTGAAAATCTACTAAAATAGCTTATTTTCTTCCTAGTTCTTCATGTTCTATATAATTACACTAGTTCTACTTCATTTTTATAGAAGATAAAGTGAAGGAAAATGAGGCCTTGAAGGATTTTGAAGCTTAAGCAATAAGGAAAACCAACATTGTGAGTGGATATGTTGTTTATACTATACTTTTCCTTCTAAGGTTCATAGAAATATGATTCCATTTTATGTGTGCTAAAATTTATGGATTTTAATCTCTATGAAAATGGTTTGTGAGTTGGATATGTTGTTTATGCACACATATCTTTCCTAGGATCTTAGATTTGTTATTTCTGAACTATGTGTTTATGGATTTATCTTTATTTTCTTTTAAAATATTGATTTCTTAATATTTCTATGATGTGAGCAAGACAGTTATTAATTTTCTTATTGATTTCTATGAACTCATGGGTTATGGGGTTGTGTTCTTATGATTGGAGATTGTATGATGGTTTAGATAGTCTCTAGATTATGTAAAGGAGTTTGGAGTCTAAATTTACTTATGTTGTAGAGATTGGAAGGTTTCTTATGGTAAAGATTGGGCTTACCCTTTCAATTTCCCTTGGGTTTCTTAATTCTTGCATTCAACATGTTTGACAAAATGTTTCTTAATATTTTTCCTTATTACTCACATGTTTTCTAGGATGCCTTTGGATTCTTTATTTGAGTTTATTGTTCTTTTTGATGAATTCCTTCAAAATACATGTTGGCTTATGAAAAATTGTGCAATTCTATTAATTTTCTTGTTAAGATCTTAGAATTGGTGTGTTATACATTGACCTTACACTTTGTGGAGATTCTCTCATAGCATGAGCAAGTTTTCCTCGGCATGGTTTACTTTAGTGTTTTCAAAGAGTATTCTACTTGGATTTCTTCATGAGATTTGGGAAACATTTGTGTTATTTGGTTATATCATTAGTAATAATCGGCATGAGTCAATGTCACTTTGATGAGCATCATATATGCCTTGGAGTGGTACTAGTATTTATCCTTTTAGATTTATATTTGGCCCTTATATGTGATTTGTCTTTGGTTTTGGAACTATTTATGAGTTAGCATATATAGATATCCTTCACATGACATACTTATGTAGTAGTTACCTTACTATACATGAGTATAGATTTTAGCACCGGATTTGTAAACATGGATTTGGTATGATATACCCTAAGTGGGTCGGTACATGTGTTATAGCCACCATTAGGTAAAAGAACACTAGTTTTCCAGTGATGACCGTTATTAGATGAAGGGGCTACATATTTGCTCAGTGATGGCTACCATTAGGCAAAGGGACACTAGTTGTCTAGTGATGATTGCCGTTAGATGAAGGGGCTACACATTTGCTCACTGATGATTGTCATTAGGTGAAGGGACACTAGTTGTCCAATGATAATCGTCATTAGGCGAAGGAACACTAGTTATCCAATGATGATCACTGTTATGCGAAAGGGCTACATATTTGTCTAATGATTATCGCCATTAGGCGAAGGGACACTAGTGGTCCAGTGATGATCGTCATTAGGCGAATGAGCTACATATTTACTCAGTGATGACTGCCATTAGGTAAAGGGACGCCAATTGTCTAGTAATGACCTCTGTTAGGCGAAGGGGCAATATACTTGTTCAGTGAATCTCAAGTACCCAACACATGGTTCGGTTTTATTGGAACCCTATTTAGGTTATTTGGTTTAGACTTAGATTTGGATTTATTGAGATCTTTGATTAAATCGTTGGTATTTGGTGATGGTTTGGTATTTAGATTATCGTGGTCTTGGCATATAGCATGTAGTATATTTTCTTACTATATATACATTTATTTATCTACATAGTACATGATAGTTGGTTCATGGCACATAGAATGTAGTTTCAGTACATGCATGTTTTGAAACTATCTTGGTTTGGATTATCACTTAGTGTTTTGGAGCATAAGTATACTTGACTCTAGAAGATATACATGCATATTATTTTTGATACATGCACTTATGTACTTTGTTTCTTTCCTGTACTTTGGATCACCCTATCTACTGTTATATATGTTTTGTTTCCCTATTGTGTTGTATAAATTACATATCTTCTTGCTAAGCCCATCAAGCTTATCCCAATTAGCATCACCCGCAAATGTTTAGATATACAGGTTGGGTTGTGCCTTAGGACGAGGTGGAGACATTTAGAGATTGAGTCGTTGGCCCAGTTTATTGCAGCCTAGTTTCACATTTCATTTTTAGTTTACTTATATTTGGACCAAAGAGAGATGTACCTGTTGATATTTTGAGATGGGCTCCTTTATGGGTAAGAATTGTATCAACCTTTATTATGGTTATGTCAAGGCCCTTTACTTTGGTATGTTTGGATATTTGGATATGATGTATCTTTCACTTTCCGTTGCACTTATTTTGGATATTGACTGTTATCATTATTGTTCTGCTGCAATGAAATTATTTCATATGGACTAATATGGACGTGAAAAGATAAGCATTTCATCTATATGAAAAATGATACGTGAACAAATAAGAGGGTTGATGACCCACTTTGAGCTCGTTGGTCTCTCTGCTAATAAGAAATGGGTTCGATGAGGATTATTCACATGTCACGGATCTGAACCTGGTCATTTTTTGTGACCCATGGATTCGAGTCATGACAGTCTATGTTGATAGCCCAATTAATTTGAAGTAATTTTAAAGATACACTAGTAAAAATTTAGGATGAATTAATGAGAAATCTTTATGTCAACAATTTTTTTTTTAAGTCTAGTTTCCAACAAAACAAACGGAAAGAAAATCCTATGTCAAATAAGGAAGTTATGATCGATTTAGTACAGGGTGCACAAAAACTAAAAAAAAATCTAAAAAACAGGCGCTAGGCGTGATCAATCAGGGTAGGGTACCCCGATCGATCTGGTTATGTAAAAATATTTTAGAAACTCCAATTTTTTATGTTTTGTATTTAAAAGTTGTTCAATTGGTTTGGGACTTCTCTAAGGTCTATATAAGCTTAAGATTGAGACCTACTTCGACACTAAAATACAAGAAACAAATGAGAGGAAAAAGAACAAAGAGAAAGCTAGGGTTTGAAGGAAACTTTGAAATTTTTTAAAGAGAAAGAGGTTGGAGCATTACAATAAGCTTTGGAATCCAATTTTCTGCAACAAGATGTAAGTAATGATGTAAAACATACTTATTTTTGTTTACTATAGGATCTTAGAAGTTCTTTGATAAGAAAGCTAAGTTTGAAATTTTATGATTCTTTACAAATAATGATATGAAACATACATGTTTCCCTATTTGGTTTAAGATCTTAGAGTTCCCTAATGAAAAGATAGATTTTCATAAGTGATATTCCATTGTTTTATTTCATAAGTTCTTACAAATAAAAAAAAGTTTAAAAGTTTAGATTTACCCTATATGTTGAGATGCACAAGTCTTATATTATACAAGTGATGTCAATTATCCATTGTTTCTTCATGTTTGATGCATGATTTCAAATTAATACTAAAAGTTACATGTTGGCTATATTTTGATTAATACTTATAAGAATCTTAATTCCTTCAAGTTTTAATATGAATGTACCATGCCATAAATAATTTTCTACAAGTATCATTATCATTCATGTTATCTCATGATTTAATATATAAATAAAAAAATTATTTGTTTTATAAAGTGATTGAAGCATGTATTTACTATATATTTTTACAAAAGAAAATATAAGTTTTGAAAAAAAAAAAAGAAGAGAATTTTGAAAGATAAGTTTTGTTAGAAAATAAGACATGCATTCATGCATACCTTTGTGAAGATATGTAATAGAAATTCTATGCTATGTTATACTATGTGTTATCCATGTAAAAACCCTTGATGGTTAGGGTAATGTGAAGCTCCATAGCTAATACCCAAGTAAATTGTGTTTAGAAGAAAGATATGTGCATAAGTTCAGTTGAGAAAATCTTCATGAATTGAAGTATGAAGGTCTTCATGACTAATATGAAATTGATGTAAAGTATGTGATGTAAAAAACCTACTCATATGGGTTTATAATAGTATTGTGAAGTATGTGGTGTAGGAACCTGTCCAACATGTTTATATGTGGGCTAGTGTATGTAAGATGTGATGTGATTGTGTTAAGACCCAAGAAGGTTTAAGGAATGAATACATATAGTGTTTCAGACTAAGACTCTGTATGATTTATGTGTTTGTGACTAACCTATCTATTAGGTACATATGCAAGCTTGTGACTAACCTGTCTTTCAAGTATATATAAAAGCTTGTGATAACATATCTTTCATGTATATATGAATGTTTGTGATGACCTACCTTGTAGGTTTATATGAAGACTTATGACAATACTATGAGGTAGAAATTTGACAACCTATATCATATGAACGGAAGATAAGAATCCAATATAGGTTAAAAAGTTATAAGTTTTGTTTATGAAAGTTTAGAGATTCTATGTGTGAAAGAAGTTATAATGTGAGAATGTTTAAAATTCTTGAATGAGTTTAATTGTTTGAAATTCTTTTAAGGATTTCATATAAGAAAAAGTTTTAAATGATTATAAGCATATGAATAAAGAAAAAAACTCAGAAATTAGGAAAAGTAAGACAAGTATGTGAACCTTAAGTATTCAACTAAGGCTTGTGTGTGATAATATGTGTTTATATGAAGTAAAAGAATAAGTTAGATAGAAAATAAATTATGGTTGTTCTTTAAGCATTTGTATATGGAAGTTTTGATTTTGGTAAATGAATGTAAGTTTTATTTGAAAGATTAAGTTCAGTTTTTCAGCTAAGTATATTTTAAAATAAGTGTTTTAAAAAGCAATAGTGTTACCAACATTCATGCTAAACCTTGACCATATTTCTAGAGTGTTTTGTATTGTTATTTGTAAGCTATGGACTGACCCGTGTGCATTATTTTTCAGATTAATATGTTTTACAAGTACTGTTTAATGGAGACAAAGAAAACATGATATGTAACGAAGAGCTTTTATTAGAGGATTTAGTTTATGTTTTTCATTTAAACTTTATTTCAAACTCGATACTTAGTTAGTGGTGTTTATTTCAGTTTCAGTTTTATGTGAACCCTTATGAGGGAGATGTTAGTTTACTTTAAATTTATGAATTCAAGAGTTTGAATTTAGTCTTATGGATCATGAGTTTTATTTTTATCATAGCTTATAGAAATTAATATTCAAAAAGTTGAGGATTTGGATATGAATAAGGTTTAGATTCACTTTCACTATTCTAATGTGAGATTAGATGTGTGATTTCCACTACAATAAAAGCTTCCACAAATGCATAATGATTGTGTAATAAAAGTGAAAAATTTACAAGGCCTTTTAATAATACTCTGTTGTGAAGAGTCTTGAACACGTATAAGTAAGAAGAGTGTTAAATAAATTAATACTTTAGAGTCTCATTCAAGAATGGAATTTTGGGGTGTTATACTTCAAGCACTCAACAAATTTTCAATTTAGGAAAAATCAATCAGTTGGTGAATTATAATAGATTCAACCCCCCCCCCAAAAAAAAAAAATTTATAAAAGATAACCTAACACCCGTTTAGCCAAGAATAGTGATTCTTATAAGGAAGCAAGCATGTTTCATTAAAAAAAAAAAAAAAAATTCCTAAAACCTAGGGCTCTCCTAAAAGTTTTGACAAAATTGATGAGTCCACACATCCACATGGACAAGGCAAGTCTAAGTATTCCAATATAACCATGCACAAAACAAATTTTTAATACAATGGAGGGGCCCACATGGTTTAAGCACCTTATCAATATGGAAAGGAATTCAAGTAAAGTAAAACACTCCTGTGTGGCAAGAGAGGTAAGCCCACAAATAAATCCCAACACCATGTTTTGGCAAGAAGAGAAGTCCAAAACATTGACATATAAATGGATAAAATAAATCCAATGAAATAAAAAATCTAACAAAATCAACTACTTATTGGTTGGTGATGTTTATTAAACCATAAAATATAAAAACAACGATCTAATGTCCAATCCAAACAAAGCCAATCCTGCATCTTAGAAACAAAAAACTTATCCAATGTCTTTAAACTGTGTGCTTTTGATACCACTGTTGGTTTCTAGGATAAGGATCAATATAACTTTGACAATTTTATGTGAAGGGTGACCATTAGACATTTGATAATCACCAACCACAGAGACCAAATAGTTATGGATAGAAGAAACTTGAGAGAAATAGGAGCTAACATAAGGAGACTTACATTTTAATAGATTCTCAAAGGGTTCCTTGAAGTAGTACACCTCTTCACGGTTTCTCTTTTAATATCTCCAAATGTCCTAGACATTTATTCTTTCTTCCATTGGAGTTCCAACCATTGCAACCCAAAAACAATTTGGGTCATGGACATACATTTCAACATAGATGATGTAGTCCATCTTGGGTAGGCTTAGAATCAAGACCTCTGGAAATGGTTCCTTATGAACTGATAAAATGCCTTCAAGTTGGAAGAAATCTTGAATATGGGTCATTTTGCAGTGGACACTTTAATGTTCTTGGTTGGGAATGGATTAAAGAGTTCTTTCGGTTATTAGAATTCTAAGAAAAAAATGATTAGAAATCCCTAATTAAAGATAATTTTACAAATGGACCATAAGCTTAGAACAAGAATGACGAGCACCTCATTTACAAAGCCTTAGGTTTTCAAGTGTATCAATAGTTTTGAGATCCTTTATAACACATCCACCAAATTGTAAAATGATGGGGCTCAGAAGGGAAAGAGTTGAAGAAAAAAAAAGCCTTGAATTTTAGAAATGGATCATAATAGGCCTGAATAAAGTGACGAACATCCATCCTCACTTCAATAGCCTTGGTTCTTTTGGGGCTTTGGGCACGAAAGAGAGGATGCACACACAAAGAGACCTAGAAAAGAAGATAAGCATGTTGTTTGGCTATGATTGGAGTCATAGAGAGAATTTGAGAGAGAGAGAGAGAAATGAGGAAATGGGAGACGAAGAATTTGAAGGAGGAAGGGATTTTGACAAATAGATTGGGAGAAAGAAAAAGGAAAACAATAAAAAATTATGCAAGATTTGATTAAGAAATTTCAGAGTTGATTATAAAGAATTTAGAGAAAAAGAGAGAGAGAGAGAGAGAGAGAGAGAGAGAGAGAGAGAGAAACATGTGGGCAAGGGAAAAAATAAATAAAAGGAAAGATAAAAATCTTCTAAATTTTTTAAAATATATAATAACTGTAGTATTGATTTGAGAGAAGATTTAAGAAACATAATTGTAATCAACTATAATAATTAATTGGAATTAAATTAGGAAAAATAGAGGGTTTAATGTTGGAAACTCTAACACAAAGAAATTAATAGCAATATTGATTTGGGAAAAGATTTAGGAAACTAAATTTGAATTAACTATAAGAATTAATTAAAAAAAAGAGTTAATATCAATTGATTTAGGCAATAAATAAAAGGCAATTACCACGAAAAGGCAATTAAAACAGTGTTCAATGATAAAATGATTAGGAAAAGATAGATATAGAAAAATCTTAGGTATTAGAAATGTTAATTATCTCTTGAGTTAATTATTCAAATAGGAAACATAATTAGAGAGAAAAAAAATTAATATCATTTACGTAGGAAACAAATTTGGTAAGAAGTTAAAGACTTTAATGTGGAATATTACCAATATCATTATACCAATTTAATTGGAGGTTTAGACGTGAGGATAGGGGTGCCATGTGTAATTCTCTAAAAAGCTAAAGAGAATTAGAGAGGTATATTACATAGGCAACCCCTCGTTTTAGTATAATATACTAGCGAATCAACCCGTGCAAACACGGGTGAGTGAACAACAATTTATAAAAATAAATAAATTATACAAAAAAATAAGTATAAAATTAACGTTGGTT
>JAOXJP010159086.1:0-12939 GCA_025762735.1 Platanus orientalis
TGGCTATCACAATACACAATAATCTGCTCCTGCTGGAACCCCAGATCACCAACCAAACCTCTTAGCCAAATAGCTTCCTTTACTGCCTCTGTAGCTGCCATATACTCCACCTCAGTAGTAGACAAGGCAACTGTAGACTGTAAAGTTGCCTTCCAACTAATGGCACCATCACAAAGAGTGAAGACATACCCTGTCAGAGACCTCCTCCTATCCAGATCTCTAGCATAATCAGAATCAACATATCCATCAACACTACTAGAAGTGTTATTGCCTCTGTCATATACTAAACCAATATCTGAAGTACCTCTTAAATACTGAAGAATCCATTTTACAGCTTACCAATGTGTTTTTCTAGGTTTATCTATATACCTATTAACCACACTAATAGATTGTGAAATGTCTGGTTTAGTGCACACCATATCATACATAATGCTCCCAATAGCACTAGCATAAGGAACACATGACATGTATTCTACCTCATCCTCAGTCTGTAGTGATAAAGCAGTTGAGAGTTTAAAATGAACTACAAATGGAGTACTCACTCGTTTCGATTCTTGCATACCAAAGTGCTCTAACACCTTTTCAATGTACCTTTTTTGTGATAAGTAAAGTCTACCTACTCTTCGGTCCCTTTGAATTTCGATACCCAATATCTTTTTTTTAGCACCTAAATCTTTTATCTCAAACTCACCACTAAGCTGAGCCTTTAATTTGTTGATCTCATACATGTTTTTAGCAGCAACTAACATGTCATAAAAAACATCAACAAATAAACAAAAGAACCATCTAAAAGCTTCCTATGATAGACACAACTGTCAAACTTACTCCTACAGTAGCCATTTTCAACCATAAATGCATCAAATTGCTTGTATCAATGCCTAGGAGATTGTTTCAAACCATACAAAAATTTCTTCAATAAGAAAACATGGTCCTCCTTTCCCTGGATCATAAACCCCTTAAGCTGATGCATATAAATCTATTTTTCTAGTTTACCGTGTAAAAAAGTAGTCTTGACATCAAGTTGCTCAAGCTCCAAGTCAAACATAGCAACCATGGAAAGTAGCACCTGAATTGAGTTATGCTTCACAACAGGTGAAAACACTTCATTGAAGCCAGTGCCCTCTTTCTAAGTATAGCCCAATGCCATCAACCATGCTTTGAACCTTACATCTTCCACCCCTAGAGTTTCCTCTTTTTTGAAGACCCATTTACAGCCCACAATCTTTTGGCCCTTTGGCAGTCTCACTAGCTTCCAAGTATGATTCTTATGAAGAGATTCAATCTCCTCACTTATGGCAATAGTCCATTGTGCTGACTTTCTACCAGTGATGGCATCATGATAAGTACACGATTCTTAAACTTCAATATCCTTCACCACACTAAGTGCATAAGCAACCAGATCTGCATAGTCATATCTCTTAGGTGGTCTAATCTGCCTCATTTCCCTATCCCTAGCTAGATTATATTATTACTCTTGTAGTGCATCTTCCTCCTCAAGATGTTGCACCTCTTCCTCATCTACCTAAGCTGGAATATCTTCCTGAATATTTTTTGAAGCTTTAATCTCAAGCTTCACCTTCTGCCTGACACCGTGGTCTTTTCCTGTATCAAGATACTCCTTAGGATTCAACATAGCAGACTCATCAAAGGTCACATCTCTACTAATAATAAACTTGGATGACTTAGAATCAGGACACCATAACCTGAATCCCTTCACCCCATCTGCATATCTTAAAAATATGCACTTTTTTGCTCTTGACTCCAGTTTACCCTCATTCATGTAAGCATAAGCAAGACAACCAAACACTCTCAAATTAGTATAACTAGCAGGAGAACCAGACCAGACTTCCTCAAGAGTCTTACATTCGATAGCAGTTGATGGAGACTTATTCACCAAATAACAAGCTGTGTTAACAGCTTCAACCCAAAATTCCTTGGACAACCCAACATAAAAAGCATACACCTTGCCTTCTTTAATAGTGTTTTATTCATCCGTTCTGCAACACCATTCTATTGTGGTGTATTTCTAATTGTGTGGTGTCTCACAATCCCATTATTGTTGCAAAACTCAATAAAAGAACCTCCACAGAATTCATGCCATTGTCAGTTCTCAAGTGTTTGACCTGTTTCTGTGTTTGCTTCTTGATCAAAGTCTTTCACTGCTTGAATTTAACAAAGACTTCATTCTTATGCTTTAGAATAAATACCCAAACTTTCCAAGAGAAATCATCAATTAATGTTAACATATACCTTCCACCACCTAAAGAAGGAACATGAGAGAGACCCCAAAGATCCGAATGAATATAATCCACGGTACCCATGGTTCTATGAATAACCGTACTAAATACAACCCTACAATGCTTCCCAAAAACAAGTGTTCAGAAAAGTCAAGTTTTTCTATATTTTGTTAGGACAAATATGGTAGGTACAACTTGAATAAAAAATTCAATCACCAACTAGGCCACTATTAGTAATTGAGAGAACATCACCACCACTGTCCTCTACAACACCAGCAACATTCCTTGAATCAAAGGTTTTCTCCTCTCCTTTTCCTTTATGCTTTGGACAATTTTTTTCTAAAATGCTCCGTCTTGTGACAACAAAAACACTTCAATTTTCTGGATTTAGATTTTGATCTAAACTGACCTCTGCTATCAAACTCCTTCTCCTATGTTCTTCCTCTCACAGCTAAACCCTCAATTGAGCTCTTAGCAATACCCTCAGACACCCTTTTCTTCAACTCATTAAAGTTTAAAGCTGCCCTGACATCTTCCATAAAGAGAGTATCTGTCCCATACATCATGGTATCATCAAAATGCTTAAAAGAAGGTGGTAAAGAACACATCATTATTATAGCTTGGTCCTTATCATTTATTTTGACATCAATATTTCTTAATTCCAAAATAATTTTATTAAATTCATCAAGATGGTCTTTGATGGGCATACTTTAATGTATCTAGAGAGTAAACAACTGCTTCTTTAAATACAAATGGTTTGTGAGAAATTCCATCATGTACAGACTTTCCAACTTGAACCATAATCTAGCAGTTGTCTTCTCTTGTAAAACTTCATTGCTTAAGCACAAGAAAATTGTATTGTGTGCCTTTTCCATCAGTTTGTCCTTATCATCATTCAACATGGTTTCAGGTAGAGAATCTTTGCCCTTCAATGCTTTCATTAACCCTTATTAAACCAATAAAGCTCACATCTTCACTTGCCAAAGGCTAAAATCGTTCCTCTCATTGAATTTCTCTATGTCAAACTTTGCCACCATTTAAGATTGAAACAACTAAATAGCTCTGATACTAGTTTGTTGGGAATAAACCCACAACCCAAAGAGAAAAATGAAATAGACAAGAAACACAAAGCATACAAAAACACAACGATATACGTGGTTCAGCTTATTGCCTACATCCACGAGTGAAGATGGCAAGAAATTTCATTATCAATCAAAGGAGAATACAAGGAAATCAAGCTCTTAAACCCTAGGCCCCAAATACACCCTTCCGCCCCTTTCTCTCTTTGTCAAAGTCGGGATGCCCCGTCAGAAAACCTTAATGCATCTTATAGATGCGGTTACACAAAAGAGAACCGAATCAGGTCACGGGTTAGGTCGGGCGGCTGGGGGCTTCGCCCCCAAACCCTTGAGTAGGGGGTGCGCTACCCCCTTGCAACCCCCCAATCAGCTCACCATCGAACTCGACCGGTAGACGCATGGCTTAATCACCAGTACTTCTCTAAGACATCAGTAGCATCTGAAACACAAGGTAGAATTTAAGCCATACTCAACAAAAGTATTTATATTAGTTTTTGAAATAAAAAAGATTTTTTTTCCAACCGGGAAAGTGGATCAATTCCCATCTTCCTTGGCACCAACCAACATGGTCTCAATGTTGAGAGTCACATCCTTGGCTTAGCTATATCTTTATTCCCTCACATTCTCATAACCAGAACTATTGCGAGACAGAAGTGATTTAAATATTAGCTCTAACATTATTGGCCATTTTTTTAACCATTTGCCTTTCACCAATTGCTTCAGTAGCAATTGAAAGTTGGGTTATCAATCGGGCAAGACTGGATTAGGTTAAGGTCAACCCCAACCCAGCCTAAATAAAAATTCCTGAGCATGATCCCAGCCCGAGCCCGAATTCAGCCTGAGACATTCTGTCTGATGTTAGCCCAATTTAATAAATCAAGTTTCGTGCTAAATTCAAGTTAGGCCAAAGTTAACAACCCTATGGAAATTTTGGATTGAGTTGGGTTCATGGGCTTTAAAAATCAAATTTATGGAATGTATAGAATTGAGTTGGGGTCTATGGGCTTTAAAAATTAAATTTATAAGATAAATCATTCAAAATTTATATTCCTTAAGTTGGGCTTTAGGCTTGGGTCACTCAAATTAAGAAAATTGGACTCACTCATGTATTAAGATCACACTTAGTTTCGGGCCGGGCTTTGGCCCCCTATTATATATAAACTTCAAACCATGTTGGGCAGGGTTTTGGGCTAATAAGGCTTGGACCCAAGTCCAACCGAAGTTTAACTTGTCCAGCCCGCTCATTCTTTAGGATGGTCAAGTTGGGCTTCAGGGCAGCCTGGCCCAATTGATAACCCTAATTGAAAGGGTAAGTTTTTCTCTCTTCTCTTTTTCCTCAAACTTGAGTTTATATTTTTAAAATACTATTAGTAAACAGTGTTTATTTTCTTGTCTTTTTTATCTTTATTTCATTTTTCTACGTTATGGTTAGATGTCAATATATTATCAAACTTGAGTTGGATACCTAGTAGGTATTGGGTATTTGGCAGCTGGGTCTAGAACTAAGCTTGCATCTCTAGAACCAGATCTAGGATCCAAATGTCGGTATAACTGTACATGGCATGAAAGGAAAAAAGCATTGAAGGATGTTTGTTAAATCACATTCTTGATAGACCAATACAAGTTTGTCTAGGTATATTTACCAAAATTCCTTACTACATCTAAGGGGATCTACTCATGATTGGGTAATTGGGTTCAAAACTATCATGATTTCTGTTATTTTTTATAAGAAAAACTATCATGATTTTAAGATGAATCATCAATAAGTTAATTAGTGTAGATTTGATTGCATCCGTGATTTAGAGTTATAAGATTATGAGGAAATTTATCTTTATATAAGAGGCTCTTCTAAGACCAAAAATATAGAGGTGCACAAATGTGTCCACTTGGCTACTAACCATGTTCTTCTATACACACACACACACACAATCACATAACATGGTGATGAAAATTTGTAAAGATGAGATCATGTGAGTTATATTCAACATTAAGGCAGCAATATCGATCTGACGATTCAGGTTCAATGGTTTAAAAATAAACACAAAATAAAAAATAAAATAAAAAACTAATTCAAGAAAAGAGCACGGGAATAAAGTGCCATAGGAAACCCTCTTTACTCTTATGAATTTGCTTCCTTGATTTGCCAGGTTTGCTCAAGTATGCTAGCATTATAAAAGAAACATATTGCATTAATTCATCTCACGTTATTTTGGTGGTTTGCTTGCACAATTCACAATTATTGGAAGTATCTAGATTGCTAGGGATAGCTTTGGTTGACCATAACTATATATTCAGTTTTTGCTTCGTCATGATTGATTAGATTAAGTTGACTAGTACTAAGAAGGTAAACGATCTAATTCTATTAAAGTTGTAGAGTTTAAAATTTTACTTTTGGGGATTGGAAATTAGTAAGAAAATTTCGATAATTAAAATGACTTTTCTCAGGAATCAAGTGGGCTTCGTATGGTTAGACTTATAACTGACTTTTGACTTAAAGAAATAATTTACTTATTTATATTTATAGCATTCGATCCATCAAAATTTCCACATAAGTCAATGGCTAAACTTATCTGGTAAGCTGTTGGATCCCAGCTTAAAAATAATTTGATTTCACACTCTCTCTCCTACTTATGAGTAACTTTTTAATTTGCAAAGAAAACGCAAAATCATAAAGACTTTGACTTCTAGATTGTTAGAAGTCATAAGTTATTGTAAATAAGTTTATCCAAATGCTACATTTCTGTAGAACTAGAAATTAAAGGAACCATGGGAGTGCCAATTTTCATTCAAGTAACAATTGCTAACATGTTATGTTTGGAAAGCACATGTGCAAGGCAAGGCATTTGCACAATAGACTTCATATGGGACCTTGATCCCTAAAGCTAAAGAGTTTGCATTTTTGGTATCTACGAACTCTTTTTTTTTTTTATTGTATGGTGATGATTACCAAAAAAGATAAGAAAAAAAAAAGTACATATCTAAAATAATCTATAATAGAAAGAATCCTATCCTAAAACCCCATTGTTTAATTTCAAATTTTCTTTGACTAATAGAAGATAGTAACATATCATTTATCCCCTCTTTGCAGCTTTTTAGTATCCAAGTTGACAAAAATAAAAAAATAAAAATATCTATAATCCTATGTTAATAATGAGTTCTAAATTAAAACCAACTTTTTTTTTTTTTTTTTTTTGTGTTAATTGTAACCTATTGGCCATTGAAACTATAATTCTTTTAAACCAATATCAAAACTCCATTGTCATCTATGTAATTCATACGTATATAAATTCATACATGAGAATATGATTGCTACATCTAAGACATTTTAGAGTTAAAAAAAAAAACAAGTGTAGCCTGTGTATGTGGGAATAACTTGAAATGAAATACATACCAATAACTAGATGACTAAGATAGTGTGATAAGAATGAGTTTGACCCACTATTTTACATATCATAACGAAATCTCTCCGGTAATGATTAACGCATGAAACACACCTAGCAATGATATTTTAGTTAATACATGTACTTTAATAATTGTATGTGCCTAGATATACTAATAAAAATACCCCTTGTTACGTCTAAGTTTTGCACACTAATTGATATCGGAGAGAGAACTATATGGTGTGCACCATAAAGGATGTAGACTCATTAAATAATAGTGCGTTGACATCTAATGACAATAATTCATTGCTCTCCGAACTTGGAGACTCAGTTGAAATTGAACCAGAATCCCGCACTTCTGATGTGCCAGTGATAAAGCACTCTTCTTTAGAATAATGTTGAATAGGTGATTTCCCTTGAGACATCCTCAATTGTTCAAGGTCCATTGCAACTTCCTTCATTGTGGGCCTTTTCCTCCCATTCAAGTTCAAACATCTCTTTGCAAGATTAGCAACAATCTCAAGCTCCTCTTTTCTATCCTCTTTGACAACTTGAGCATCAAGAATCTCAAATAGACAGTTTTCCCTTATAGAAGAAAGAAAATGTGTGGCTAAATTCATCTTTTCTTTTGATTTAACAGAAGAAATTGGCTTCTCACCTGTTAAAAGCTCCACAATAACTACTCCAAAGCTATAAACATCACTCTTCTCTGTAAATTGGCTTGATTGAAAATACTCTGGATCCAAGTACCCAAAGGTCCCTTGAACTAATGTGGTTAAGTGAGTTTTATCAATTGGGACGGATCTTGAAATCCCAAAGTCTGACACTTTAGCTGTATATTTACTATCCAAGAGTATGTTGGTAGACTTGATGTCTCTATGATAGATTGGTATGGAAGCTGTTGAATGCAAGTATGCAAGTGCACCTGCAACTTCTGCAGCAATTCTTAAGCGATTATCCCATGAACTTAGGAACTCCTCACTTTGGTCATGGATATGATGAAAAAGGGTTCCGTTGGAGACAAACTCATAAACAAGTAGAGGAACTTCTGTCTCCAAACAACAACCTAATAATTTAACCACATTCCTATGATTGATATGAGAAAGTATGACTACCTCATTAATGAACTGCTCGATTTGGCCTTCATTCACTATTTTGGACCTCTTAATTGCTACAATTCTTCCATCTACTAACATGCCTTTGTACACTGTACCTTGGCCTCCTTGACCAAGAATTCGGTTCTCATTAAAGTGATCAGTTGCCTTTTCTAGCTCTTCTACAGTGAAAATTTTTGTTCTTTCAACATTACCTTCCTCCGAAGAGACTTCTTGTTGCAATAACAATCCACCATTTCTTTTGAAGAACTTAACTTTGATTTTATTGTTCCTTCTTTTCTTTAGTGCTTGATAAGACCATAAACTCACAAGGAGTAAAAACAAGAGCCCTACACCCAGACCTACACCTGCACATGCCATAAAATTTTAAGAGTTTGCTTGTTGTCCATAAGATATCAAAAAATTACTAAATATAATGATAGATGTGACTAAATAGCTTAAAATAATTCAATTCAGTAAAGTTTTATGTAGAAATGGAAATAAGTAGGGTTGTAGGGAGTTTGAGAATTTCAATCTTGTTGAACATAATCCCAATCCTAACAAAGTCTAACCCCTAAATGGGGCGGGCTGAGGTGGAACATGAGAAGAGGGAAAATAAGTAGTTTCAAATAAAAATATTTAAAATAGAGATATAAATATATAATACGAAGAAATCACCCCTCAAGCATTAACATTCCACTAAAATCTATGGTTTGTTACAAAGTACAGGTTCACTTTTCAAAACCTGAACCCGATTTAAAACTATTAGATCAAGAAAAATCTTCTCCATATGGGTGGGGTGTGATAAGTCACCTATTTAAGAAATCCTCTTGACATTGCCAGCTTTACCCATTTTAATATGAGCTTGTAATCAACCACGAGTTTGGATTTTTCTTGTGGACATATATTTTAGGAATTTTATAATTTAAGGGGCCATGAAATATAGAAATGTATGGATGGGGTGGTCATGATTGGTTCCCAAACCACGCAACCCTACATTTAAGGTTGCCACATGTACCAAACATCATCTAGATAGGGTGAGACTTTTCCCTCACACATATCAATTGGATAAGTAAAGGAAATATAGGATTGTACCCACATCAATTCGGATGATAATTCTCTCCTTATTTCTTGTTTCTTTCATTATTGTTCAAACTCTTATATACTTGTCCAAAGGTGTGTGAGTGATACCCAATCTCATGAGACCTCATCACAACCCTATCTAGAACCAGTTTGCATGAACTGAACCAAACCTAACACATTAAATCTATTGTCAAGGGTAGAAAGCCAACCCATTCTTGTTCTTATCTTTTTGGAATGTGATTGATATTAGAGAAAGTCCATATATATTATTGCTCAAATGATCATAGAGTCATTATTTGATAAGAACTTGATATGCCACCACTCAAAAGGAATTAGGTCCAACCAAAGAAGTGTATTATGTCATCAAAATAAGTGACTATGGAAGTTGGCCAAATACATTAGAAACTCAATGGATCCAATTATGATAGGTGGAAAATATCGATAAATAATCTACTTATTTAAGAAAAATTGAATTATGTCTTGAATACACCAAAGCCTGCATTGAAAGAAAGTGATGAAAATTGGAATGCCGATTGGAAACAAAAAATTAGGAGAATGGCAATTTGAAAGACATATATTTCACTTTGAACCCACATGGATGATGGTCTCATACCTTCACATGAGGATAAAACTAAAAGAGATCATGAAGACTTTAGAAACACATTATGGGACTAAATCCAAAAACTATGTCCAATTACTTCTAGAGAATTATAAACAACCAAAATGAACAAAAGGGTTAATGTCAGTAACCACATTAATCAAATGCCTCTCCTTGAAAAAGATTTTGTTGTGGCTGGTAGTCCAATCTTAGACAAGATGTAGGTTTTAATGGTGTTGAATGGTTAACCACCTATTGGTATTTTGTCGTCACTATAATTAGTTGTTCAGGATAAGCACTAATAATGGAGAAGTTATTAATGCTTGTAGCCCTTTTAAATTTTAGAAAGGGGAGAAAAAAGGATGTTTGAATTATCAACCTTCCAAGGTTCTTAAATAATTTGAAAAGGAATAAGCAATAGGTGAAAATCCCGAAGAAGAATCTCAAGTAAGGGAAATTCAGAAGCTTTAAGAGGTTGGGTTTGCTACAAGTATAGAAAGAAGGATTGTTTCAAGGCTAGATATCCTAACAATCATCCATCAAGTGAAGTGAAGGACCGAAGACACATAGTGACAATATCATAGGAATTTGTAGTGAAACCAATGACAAAGGACTATGGATTGATTTTGGAGCAACTAAGCATGTGATCAACTACAAAGATGGTTTGTAAACTCAAAGACATGTTGATAGTAGAATACAAAATCAATATGAGAAATAATTATTATTATAACATGTTTAAAAAGGAGATTTCAAATTTCAGTTAGGTAAGTCAAGGTTTATTTTGTACAATGTTTTATTTGCAATGAACATTAGAAGAAATCTCACTTTTTTAGAACTAGACTAGAAGAGTTACATTTTTAGGGTCAAGTTTGTTTATATAACAAATGAGTCTAAACTTAGCCAGGAGATTCTAAAGGGTGAAAAAAGTTAATGGTACATATCGAATAATTGTCAATTAAGTGATGGATACTTCTTATGTGTATGCTTTAAAAATGTTATTGATTCTTATACATAGCATCTATAATTGAGACATATGAATACAAATAAATTGTTAGCACAAAAAAACATGGTTAATACCCAATTTAAAAGAAATTAACTTTAAACTCTATAGCTCTTGCCTACAAGAGAAGATGACAATGTAACCATTTTTCAAAAATCATCTTAGTTATTAGATATAAAACACTCAAATATTTGTTATCCCTTGACAATCAAGACATGGAGGGATGATTATTTAAGATATGGACTTGTATTCATCTAGGAACAAAAGTTAAAAATCCTAAGATAAGTTCAAAGAATTTAATAATGGTAAAAAGACCCAATTAGATAACAATAAAAACCTTGAATAATGAAAGGGTGAAAAATACAGCCTTAAGGCTTTTGGTGATTTTCATAAAGAGTTTGAAATGAAGTACTTGAACACCATACCTTATACACCAAAACAAAATACAATTGCAAGAAGATAAAACAAGAATGTTATAGATATGGCAAGGTCAAGGTTAACTCATTTGGGCTTCCTATTGGTATTGTAGGGAGAAGCATCCAGTATTACTACCTATTTGTTAAACAAAGTGGCAAAAATGTAAGCCACAATCCCCTAATGAACATTAGATTTGTCTGAAGCCAAATATTTCAAATTTAGGTATCTTAGGGTGTAAGGTTCATGAACTAATTCCAAGGCCTCTTAAAAATAAGTCGAACAATCAAACTTATGAGTGTGGATTCATTGCTTACTCTAACAACATATCTAGTTATAAATTATATTACAAGGAAATTGAGTTTATAGAGAAAAATGATGTTGAAGTTAAGCCTATTAGTAATCTCAAGAAGATTATATTGATAGTTAAACATAAGTGTTTGGGGATTGAAATGGACATGAACTTGAATGAATCTCTTTGTGAAAGTATTATTATGCCAATTGAATTGATAGGACATCACATGATAAATGGGAAATATCCAAAGAGCATTCATTGCTATTTAATTAAGGATCATTATATACTGGTACATTATATAATGGTAGAAGAAGATGTTTATATAAACAATGACATAATTGATAATCCTTAGACATATAAGAAAGAAATTTGTCTAAAGGACTTAGTTGAATGGTTGGGAGCCATGAAAGATGAGATAGTCTCTTTAAAAAAGAAATTATGTTCGAGATTTGATAGATCTTTCACAGGGATAAATGGAAATAGGAAATAAATAGGTATTTGAAAATTAAGTACAAGGCCAATGGTACACTAAACAAATATAAAGCTCGGTTGATACCCAATGGGTATACAGAAAGTCTAGGGATAGAAATTGAAAACACATTTTTACCAATAGCCAAGGTTTTGTTGATTAGAATTCTAATGGCTTTAATTGTGCATATGGGTATGGAATTGTATCCTATAAAATGTAAAAATGTCATTTTTGAATGATAAGTTGAGGGAGTATATTTATATGCAACAACTATAATGCTTTAGAATTCAAGGATATGATGACAAAGTCTACTAATTAAAAAAGTTTTTACTAGAGTTAAACAATTCAAGACAATGGTATTTAACTTTCCATAAGGCTATCATTGAATTGAGATATGCAGTGAATAAATTTGATCACAATATATATGTGGAAGAAATATACTTAGTAACAATATTATCATTGTATGTGGATTATATATTGTTGCATAGAAATGATTTGGAGATAATTACTAAAACTAAATCATATTTGGGATCTTGGTTCAAGATAAAAAAAAAATGAGTGAAGCATCATATGTATTTAGGTATTATGATATCTAGGGACTTAAGGCATGAGGATAATTTACCTGGATCAAGAATAGTATCTAATATTTGGAATGGAAAGGTGAAGACCTATCACTACACTTACTTTCAAGGGATAGAAATTAGATAAATCAATGTATCATCAAAATGATTAGAGAAAATAAAGAATGGATAATGCGCATTATGCCCAAGCAATGGATAGATTGATGAATGTCATGATCTATACTAGGCCTAGTATCTACTAAGGAAATGGATTACTAATTAAGTCAGATTCAGTCTAATTTATTTAAAGGATATACAATAGCAATCAGTCAAGAAGATAATGGGATACTTGACGGGGAAAACGAATTTTATGCTAGACATTGGTTCTAGCAAGCTGGACATTGTTAGGTTTTTTATGCAAATTTTATAGTGATCTATATGATATGAAGCTAGTGATCATGTGTGCTTCTTTAAGGAACAATTTATTGCTTTAGTGAAAAAAAAAGTGTCTTCAACTATACCATGAAATTAGAATTTACTGTATGTAGTGTGGTGACAATGTATACCATTTGGATTGATTATCTTATCAGAAATTTGGAACTTGATTTAGAAAATACCCCTTGGCTTCTGTGCACACAAAAATTCATGCACAAGGCCTGTGCAGGGGCTTGGGAGTTGTTGCATCAGCACCGAAAAGTGATAAGCACGTGCCCCAAAAAATGTAAATCAC
>JAOXJP010159097.1:0-12939 GCA_025762735.1 Platanus orientalis
GGAAACCCCTTTTTGAATTAGCCCTTTAGAGGGATGGTAGACCCCTATAAAGTGTTTCTGGTTTGGCTCTTTAGGATTAGAATCAACCTTAGAATAAGGAAAGAAAAGAAAGAAATAGTGTTTTCTGTATTACTAGCCTAACGCCTGTATTTCATCTCAACGCCTGAATTTACTATAGGGTGAAAATTAGGCATTGGGAGCTAATCACATCAGCATATTTGTGTAATCTTTTAAGATGGTTTGGGGGGTCCCAGTGCTGTGGGACCCCTTATTTAGGTTAAGGGAAGGTTCATAGGGTTACACTGTGAACCCTTGGGGTCCTAGGTTCAAGCCACGTGGAGATATGATCTCCTAAAATGGGCCACTTAGTCATCTGTCACAGGCCTAACGCCCATTTTTTTGTCTGATGCTTGAAAGTTAAATGCCTAAATTTATTTCAAGGGAAATTCAAGCGTTGGATGCTGGGATCAGCAACCATCCTTGGTTTTTGGGCCACAGAGGTGGGGCCCATAGGGGTAAGGTTTCTCCTGGGTCTTTACACTCTTCTTAAAGCACACACACTTAACTAATTTTGGAAAAGTAATTTTTAACCCCAGGCTTAATGCCTGAAATTCACTTCGATGCCTGAATTTCCATCCAACGCCTAAAATTAAATTCAGGAGTTGGAATAGAAATGAGGGCCCATAGAGGTGCACATGCACAGGATTGAATTCCATAGGTCATAAAAGCCATAGGATAGGCCAGGAGAAGAATTAAGGCTCCCTGGGGTGGGTCCTAGATCTCAACGCCTGATTCTTCTTTTGATGCTTGTTTGTTCAATGCCTGATTTTTAATTTCTTAAAAATTAGGAGTTAGTTATTGAGAGAAAATCCAGCAGCTAGATTTCTCAATTTTTTAGCCTTTAGGGTTTTGAGAAAATTATGAAATTATGCATGCTAACAAGAAACATATATAAAAACATCATATAAAAAATTGGGCTTAAGATCATGTGTATAAAATTCAAAAAAAAATCCTAAAAAATTTAGCTCAACTAAGTCTTAAAAGATCCTGATTTTGGGGTCTGTTTGGAGGGCCATCTTGAGGCTTTCCACAACTCCTAAAATCATGAAATTAAATACAGTAGCTAGCTTGTATGTCTAATCTAATATGGTCAAATTTGGGCTTCAACAACCTTCTACAAAAATCACAAGAAAATCAACATTAGTACATGCTCAGAAATAGAAGCAAGTAGAGGTTGTTAAGCCTTTACTGTGTAACCCGAATTGAAGCAATGATAAATCATAAATTGGACAGCATGACATCTAGTAAAACTAGTATATGAACTTAGGGAAATCAAAATGGGTTAAAGTTTAGGCTTATCTTGGGTCCAAGTGACCTAGGGTTTGCAAATTCTTCTTCGTTTCCTTCTTCTTCTTCCTCTTTCTCAGAGATTTTAGGGGTTTTTGTTGCCAACCCTTAGGCTGCATGAATTTAGGGCTATTTATAGCCCCAAATGTGTTTCAATAGAGGGTTGGGATTGATCCTAAGGTTAGCTAGGTTGGGGCTAGGATGATGTCTATCCGAAATGAGATGAAGGGCTAAGATGTGTTTAGCTAAAAATGAGGTGGAGAGTGGAGATGTGTTCAGCTAAAATGAGGTGGAGGGTGGAGATGTGTTCAGCTAAAATGAGGTGGAGGGTGGAGATTGAATTGTGTTTGTTGGCATTGATTGATGATGAGGTGAAAGGGGGGTATGGGAGATGCCATTAAATGGGCTTCCATTGGTTGCAATCCTCAAGGGGGGGCATCAAGATGCCAAATGGGGGGATGTGAAGGGTTACCCTAGGGATTTGAATCTTAGCCCATTGATCCAAGGGTGAGGGATAAGGGTGCATGGTAAGAGATTCCAATCCAAGTGCTTTTATGAAGTCTTAAGGTATTAAATGCTATTAATGAGCTAAGTTGAAAAGTCTTAGCTCATTAATGAAATTTATTGCTTTTAGGGTTTTTCGAACCCTCTCTCTACCATCACGCCTCGTGAGCTATTGAGCTTGGAAGTTGGCCTAGTCAGTGTCAATCTCAGAGGTCGCAGATGCTCCGGTTGGGTTGATCCAGTCAGAATCAAATTACGAAAAGGGTAAGGGGTGAAATCAGGGTTTTTTGACCTGAAAAGCTCTCATACGTATTTTGAAGGGGAAAATGGTAAATTTGATCCTGAAATCACCCAGGGATAGATGACCCTGGGTCCAGGTGATCCACAATCTCTGACTACGCAGGATTATGGTACCTGAGTAGAAAACTGGGTTAAAAATTATTTTTTATGCGTTTGGACAATATTGGACAGGGATTATTGTTGTTTTTTCTATAAAATGCCATCATGGGCCATATCTGGGGGATTTGAAGCTTGAAGAGTCCTAAAGCTACAGGAGCTGATAGATTGGCTGTCAGGTTTACGGACAATTGCAGAGAGTTTTTTTTAAGCAAGATCGCTTTGAGAGATTGAGTTTCTGTAGCTACTTGAAGCCGGGTGGAATTGAACTGTTGGACATTCTCAAAATCAGGAGTTTATGAAATGCTTTTTGTGGACATTCTAAAAAATGGGACAGGCTTCGGGGATCTTTTGAGGGTCCAGGGGTAGATTATTTGAGGTAAAAAGGGTAAAATGGTAATTTTCACCCACGGGTTGAAAAAGTAAAAATGAGAATTCTTCGCATGTGATCCTTCGCGACAGGAAGGCTTATGTAGGCAAAAGAAATTCAGTGATCTGGATGGTAGATAATGAGTATTGAGCTCTTTGAAGGAAAAAGGGCAAAATGGTATTTTTTCCATCTATGATGCTTTGCTGGAGAAAGGCTTACTGGAGGTGGAAAACTTGCTGCTGACGTGGATGTGCTTCTTAAATGTGGAACCTAAAAGTCCTGTTGATGTTTCTTATGAGAGATTAGGGTTTGTCCTGAAATGGTGCATTTTGGGTTGTAATAGGGTGCTTCAACTGATTCACTTGCGACTGGAGCATCTGGGAATGCTTAACATCTTAGAGTTTAGGGTTGCTCTTCCTAAGCCAAGGGTGCTTAGAGTCTTGATGCCTAAATGTTGTTATGCTACCACATGACGCAAGTCAAAATGTGGGTGTTGACAGCTCGCAACTGTTCCAGACTCTTGAGATGCTTTCCTTGGTTGCGAAATTTGTCAAAGCATGTGCAGCTTTATTATTGGTTTATAGTTGGAATGAGATTTGGATATTGGTTGGAGTACCCTTAAGCTGACAGCAGTCATGAATGATTGTTCTACACATCATAGATACTTAGTTTCGATATTATTGAAAAGCTTTGCAATTGAAATTACTGGCTAAGATAAGATGTATATCCTTATGCAACTTTCAATCCTGGAAGGAAAGGTCCATGCTTGCAGTTCTTCTATCAAACAATTATGAAGGTGTTGCGATTCAATCCCAAAAGATAACCCCTATGGTTTCCAATAATTGTTGTTTGTGCATACGGCTCCATCAACATTGATCTTTTTTTTTTTGGTAAAAACCGATGCATTAGAATTATATGTCTATACATGTAGTTGCTTCTTCATCTATAGATTTGTATATCCCTGGGGATAATACCAAGAGTTATGTTTAGATGATTGTTTTCTAATATACTCTTGGCTACCAGATGTGCCACATTATTTTTATTCCTACTTGCATATTGCAATCTAATTATTTCAAAATACTGAAAAAGTTCTTTGCACTTAGCTATGCAGTTCCTGATTTCAGTTGGGCTTTCTTCCAAGGGATCCTTTAAGGCCTCTATGACGTTCTTTGAGTCTCTTTCCACAATGATCCATTTGGCTCTTATGGCAATACATGTTTGAATTCTAAGTAGAGCCGCCTCACTTTCCACTTGCAATGACAAGCATATGCTTCTTATTTTGCTTCTTATTGTAATGGCCTCTCCTTTCGTATTGCGAATGACTATTCTCATACTTGCATTTTGTTTTATTGTGGCAATAACGCCATCAAAGTTCATCTTTATGAAATCTCCCTTTAGAGGTATCCATTTTCTGCTCTCATTTTTCTAGTTCTCCTAGGTCCTTGTTAAGTCCTCCAGGTCCTTTATCAATCTGCATGCACTAGACAATAGTGAATGTATATTCCAAATTTTACCATTTGAAAATGATATCATTCATGTTTTTCCATATAATCTAGCAATATATACAAATACATTCACCTAGCCATTTTCAGGTTTTGTTATTTAACTTTTCCAATGTAAACCAATTTTTTAGCTAGTCTTTAAAGTTTTTTTC
This sequence comes from Platanus orientalis, assembly GCA_025762735.1. NCBI lineage: Eukaryota > Viridiplantae > Streptophyta > Magnoliopsida > Proteales > Platanaceae > Platanus > Platanus orientalis. The sequence goes on from JAOXJP010159097.1 coordinate 4,272, forward strand.
ATTATGATTTGAATTTCTTATTGATAAGGACGATGCATGCCACAATTGTACTGCTCTAGGACATGTGACGAAGCTGTATAGGATTGTTTCATTATCTCCAAGACATGTTGGACATATTGGATCTACATTAATATTTCTCTTTATTAAGTTATCTTTTGTTAGTAACGCATTATTGCATGATTTCCAAATAAAATGTTTTATTTTTGTTGGGATATTTAATTGTCATAGTTTTCCCCACGGAAAGCTTGTATTTTGGTTATTGATGATGTTCCTACCTTCGTTGTTTCTAATGGCTTGTTCCTCTTCTCCTTTAGTTACTCCTACATAATATTCCAACTTAATTGTGTATTGTCCCTTTTTGTTGTATTGTCATATGATCTTATCTTTTTGGGTGTGTTGACTAATGAATATTTTTGTATTTATTTTATTTCCTCTTCTATTATGTGTTTTTTTAATTTATCTTCATCCCACTCCCTTTCAGGGTATTTTATTATATTGCTTACTTTTTCCACTCGGTTATTGCTAGGTTTATTTGCGGTTATTTTCATTCATCTGATTGTTGGGATCCACATATCCTCCTATAAATTAATATTCTCACCATTGCCAACCTCCCATCTTATCCCTTGTTTTAATAGGTTTCTTCCTTTTATTATGCTCTTCCACAGCCATGGGCTATTATTATTACATTTTGTTTCCATTATATTTTTATTTGGGAAATATAATTTTTTTAGGAACCTTACCTATAGGCTATCTGGGTTAGTTAGCATTCTCCATGCTTGTTTTGCTAGTAATGCCTTATTGTAGCAATGTAAATCTCTAAAGCCCAAACCCCCGTCATTTTTGTTTTTTCTAAGTGTTTTCAATTTCACCCAATTTATCTTTTTTCTCTTGTTCTTTCTGGCCCCACCAGAAACCTCTCTGTTTCTTGTCTATGTTTTTGCATAGATTTTTAGGTAGTAAGAAGCATAACATTGCATATGCCGGGAGGGTGGTTATTACTGATTTTAATAGTATATTTTTTCTTGCTTGGTTTAATAATTTTTCCTTCCATCCCTGAATTTTGTTTTCAGCTTTGTCTAATATGTATCAAAATAGTTTAATCTTGTTATTTCTTATATTCGATGATAGACCTAAGTATTTCCCTGGGTTGTTTGATTGTTTTATTCATAATTCCTTTGTGATTATTTTTCTAACTAGGTTAAGAGTGTACTTGTTAAAGATTATTTCGGATTTTTCATAGTTTGTAGTTTGTCCAGATGTCTTACTAAATTCTTCTACGAATTTCTTGATCTGCTTTATATATTTGATTTTTGTTTTTCTGAATATGTAGCAGTCATCAATGAGTAATAAGTGTGATATGAGTGGACTATTTCGTTTCATTTTTATTCCTTCTATGTTCCATTCGTTTTCCATTCTTCTAAGGCTCGAAGATCCTTTCATACATAATATGAATAAATATGATGAGATTGGATCTCCTTGTTTGAGTCATCTTGTGGGCATAATTTTATTTCTTAGGGATCCGTTGACTAGAATCTTGTAGTTAACCAAAATTATACATCCCATAATCCATCATGTCCACCTTTGGTTGAATTCCATTCTACTCTATCATATGCTTTATTCATGTCGATCTTTATTGCCATATAGTATTCTTCATTTTTGTTTAGTCTCATAAATCTTAATATCTCATGTGTGATCATTATGCTGTCTGTGATGTTCCTATTCCTAATGAATGCTCATTGATTTGGGGATATCAAGTCGTCTATTACATTTTTTATTCTAGTTACCAGTGTTTTGATAGAATTTTATAGAATACATTGCATAGGCTGATGGGTCTATACTGTGTTATATTTTCTACATTGTTTACTTTCGGTATTAGGGTGATAAATGTATTATTGATATCTTCCAGTCCTATGTTGTTGTTTAAGATTTCTAAAATTGCATTCATTATATCCTCTCCTACTATATCTCAGTATTCTTGATAGAATCTTGCTTGGAATCCATCTGGTCCCGGTGCCTTGAGTTTTTCTATTTCGTATGTTGTTTTTTTAATTTCATCTTTGCTAAAGGGTCTATTTAGGTAGGTATTTGAATCTTCTGATAGTGTTTTTTGATTGTGTTCTAAAATGTTCTCGATTTCTGTTTTACTTGGGTAGTTTGTTTTAAATAATTTTTCATAGTAGTTATTTATTTCTCCCATTATATCGTTATGCTCTTTGTACCATTTTCCATCTAAACCTTATAGTGCAGTTATCTTGTTAGTTTTCCTTTTGTTTATTGTTGATATATGAAAAAAATTCGTATTTTTATTTACCCATTTAAGCCAGTTGATTCTAGATTTTTTAGCCTAAAAGATTTCTTCTTTTCTTCCTAGTTCATCAATTTTCCTTTCTAAATTTTGTATTTCCTGTATATCCTCCTTGGTTATATTTATGTTATATAAGGTTTTTAATTTTTCTTTTATTGTATGTAATTTGGTTATGGATATTCCCAAATTCTTTTCTATTCCATCTTTTTAGTGTATATGGTAGTCTTCTTAAGTCTCTTTGGACCTTTTCTAATTTTGTTCCATGGTAAACTCTTCCCCAGTCTTTTTCTATTTGTTCCTTATATCTTTTGTCTTGAGTCCATATTCATTCAAATCTAAATGATTTAGGTAGGTATTGTTTTTTGGATATAGATCTAAAACTATTGAGGCATGATCTGAACCTCTCGGTATTAGGTTTTCTATTATTGCTTCAGGAAATATAAATTTTCATTCTAGATTTGCTGCTCCCTTATCTAGTCATTCTTTTATTATTTTAGAGTTTCTTTTAAACCATGTGTAAGGTGGTCTAATGCTTCCTAGGTCTAATAGGTTCCTTTGTTCTAGGATTTCTCTAGCCTCATTTAGTTCCCACATCGGTATGTTTTGTCCTCCTACTTTATTTTCTTTATTCCATATACCATTCTAGTCACTTAATACTAGTAATGGACCGTTTATTCTTTTTATTTTTTCTATTAGAATCCTATGGAAATTCCTTCTTTATTTTTTATTAGGCTCTTCGTAAATAAAGCAGTATGTCCATTTACTATTGTTCCTATCTATATTTAACTCTACAATTATATATATATATATATATTGTCTGATTCTATTATTTGGCACATTATGTTTTTCCTCCATAGTAATGTTAATCCTCTTGCTAAGGCTATTGCCCCTATACTATATGAGTTCCAGTTAGTTGTTATACTTGTTTTTTTTTTTTTAAATTTGTTGCTTTGACATTTGGTTTTTGACATATATATAATTTTCGGGTTTTTTTTTTTTAATTTGGAATTTTAGTTCTCAAACTGTTAAGGATTACCCAATTCCTTGACAGTTCTAGGCCATAATCTTCATTGGGCTCTTTGGGGCTGTTTAGGGACAACTACCAGAACCCGTTTATTTGAACTTGTTTTATTCTTTCCAATTTATTATTTATTGGGCATATTTCCTCTTTAGTGTAAATTGTATAGCCATTTAAGATATCTCTATCATTTAGTATTACTTTACAATCATCTTTATGCATTATCCATCTAGATTTTTAAAAAAAAATATTGAACAAGAGAGATACTAAAAGGACATACCTGAGATTGTGCTTTAATTAAAATAGGTTGTTTGAGATAGTATCATACCTCATTGCTCAGTTCTTCACTGTCAGTATCTGATACCTTGCATTCTGTGGTGTCTTCCTTTTTGCTCCGCTTTTACTTTGTGTTTGGACTTACAATTACCTTTCTCTTTTTACCCACTATTTCAGTCAACTTTTCATTTATATCTATCACCATGACCTCTAATCTCATATCAAATTTGCTTTTCTTTTTTGTCATTTGCTTATTTCATTTTGGTTTCATGTGAAACTGAAAAGGAATAAACTTTGTGCTCTCAAAATTATCACTTGGGCTTGGGTTGATACGCTAGTGAGTTCCATTTCAAAGTCATTGGTTTCATTTGGGGAATTTTTATGAGCTTTAGCCCCTAATACGTCACCTTGAAACAAACTGACCGGTTCAACCAGTTCATTTAAAACGATTCCTTTAAAAGGTTTTTTGATAGGGAACTCGGTCATTTTTTGTTTTTCCTTTCCTTCCACAGTTTTTTCCCGTTTCATTATGTAATCCTAGCCACATGATTTTGGAAACCCTCTTCGCCCTCTGATCTTTCCTTTATTCCATTGTAGGGCACGATGTCAAGCTGGATATGCAGGCTTTCCTTGGAGTGCATTGATTCTTCTTCACTGCTGGTAACCCTTTCAAATTCAAAATCTTTCCTGTTTAGCCTTCCCTGCCAGCTAGTTTCTCCAAAATCGGTAAGTTTTTTAATTCCTCCCATCTTTATGTTGTTGTGGTTGCCGTTGTTGATGTTGATTTTCTCCAATAATTATTGGATTAGTTTCCCGTTTTCAAACCCTAGCTGTTTGGCGATCTCCATGAATCTAGTTTCTTTAATTGGTATGCTGAGGAGTGAGTCTCGGGTTGGGGTTTGGAAATGGTAGTCTATTCCGGACTTACCTTTTTTGCGTTGAGTTTGTGACTCGCTGCCCTGGTTTGACTCACTGAGCTCATGGTTTGGGCTCTGGGGCTGATTTGGCCTGGTTGCCGCAGGCGAGCTCCTCTTTCCTTTCTTGTTTTGGTTGAATATCTGATGGGGGAGAACGATTCTCTGTGGGTCGTTCCTGTTCTTTAGACTATTCCTCTCCCTCATATTTTTGCCAAAGCCACGTCTGGCTTGTATGACATCCACTGGCAGCCCTCTTTCTTTATCCTTAAACCATTCATCACATTCTCTGATCTCGTGGCCTATGATTCCATAGTAATTACAGAAATCTAGGATTTTTTCGTACACTAGTGGAAGCTTCAAGTCGAGAAGGCCATCTCAGATTAGGGTTAACATTATCTAAGGGGAACCTCAATCTTTAGGCCTACCTTGATTCAGATGTATTTTTCTGTTAGGTCTCTTTTATCGAAGCATTTGAGATTACCTAATTTTGTTGAAAAATCCTTGGCTGTTGTTTCTATGTGGTAGTCAAATGGTGCATTGTGGATCTGGACCCAGCATTCCATTTCCTCAAATTTGACCTCAGTTAGGCTAATTCCAAGTCTCCATTGTTGGATCAAAATTTGGCTGTTGTTATAGACCCATGGTTAGCCGTCTAAAGCCCTTTGTATATCCATCTGATGGTAGAATTGGAAGATATACATACTTGACTCGATTTTCTTAATGTCTAATATGTGTTTTGTGTGCCATTTCACTTTCAGATAACTGAGTAGGCCTTGAAAGTGTACATATTTTTCAGTGAAGACTTTCCCTAGGACACGCATGTCCCATTTCACATTGCCCAGGTCTTTGTTTTTCTTCTTGACATCAACCCTGTCATCTTCCACCCAAATGTTGCACATTTCTTGCAGCATAACTTCTTCATGTTCTACATTTCTTGTATAGTTTTTATCAGATGGTGAAGAGGGTTTCCTTTGGCCTGAGTTTTCTTTTGAGGCCATATGCATTGGTATTATTTCCTACTCTAAGATTTTGTTTGCAAAACGAAGTGGGAAATTTTTGGATTGTTTTTTTATTTATTTTATAATCATTTTCTTTCCTAGACATATATTTTTATTTAGAAATTCAACATAGTTGAAGAAACTTACCTTACAGGATTGATTTCTTATTGTTGTTGGTGTTGTGGGGAGCCTTCAGCTTTTATCTGGTGGTATGGATATTCTGGGGTATTTGAAGATGATTGCTTCTTTTTTGATATTTGTTTCGAAAATCCAGAATCTTTCCTTGCTTTTGAATGGATTTTGATAGATTCTCTCTTGTGGATGAGTGTGATTTTGTCCGGTGGTACGAGGATTTGATGATTGCTTTTCTGAGATTTGATTTAAAGATCCAGAATCATTATTTCCTTTAGCAGATTCTCACTTTGGAGATGATGAATTTTCTCACAAGGGAGATAAAACATTGATCTTAATACAACCCATACATGAAAGATTCCGATGACCACTTTCATCATTCGATGATAACGTTAAAGGCTCTTGATAGGATTCTACTATAGCTCTATGGTATTCATTAACCAAAGCTACCTCATTGTTGATTATTAATTCCGTTGATACCACTTGGTTATTAAAATTATTTTTATTCTATACCTTCTAGATGTGCCAGATTACCCCGAGGATTTGGTAGGACCACCCGAGGTCAGCCTAAGGTAGGACTGACATCAGGGGCCAACACATCAGTGCTAAAAAGTGAAAAGCATCCCCCAAAATGTGTAAGTCATTTTTTGGCACCAATGTATCAGCCCCTAATGTCAATCCTACCTTAGGCTCACTTTAGGGGTCACACCAAATTCGAGACAACCAGATTATGGTTGCACATAGCTTGAATTCCGAATGTACCTGTTGAATAGATAGCCACGCATACATCCAATTTACGAAGCATTTAGAAGTTCCTTAAACAAGAAGCCGGCCTCAAGGACGAACCAAGCATTTCCTCACTGTTTGACTAAGATGGGGTGGGCAGTGCTGCTTGTATAGGAACCAAACAGCTTTTGAGTATGAAAATTAACTATTAAAGTATGAGTAATTAATTGTGCGTTTTAGGCTCTCATCTCCAATGGCTGGTCCAGAACCTTTCACTAATAAACGAGCTAAATAATTTATACAGTAATAATTTAAACAGGTAACTTGGGCATGTTATAAGACCAGGGCAGCAACGGATCAGGTTGGAAGATGCCTAAATTTAAACAGTGCTGCCATTAGACAGCCTGAAACTGGAAAAAAAACACAAGGATGGTCCAGATGCTCAACTGTAAACCCGGTTGGCATCACCCAACTGTACCTTGAAAGCACTAGGCGAACTGCCTAGTTGGGTCATGAATGTCACCCATATCTATCAAGTGGCAATGCCTCAATTACCGTTGATAGGGGCACAAGGCATGGGACATTACTCTGCATCCTTTTCCTATACACACCCATGCCAGGTTCCAGTTACGATCTGTTACCATCCCATCACATGCACAGAACCTATTTATTTCAAAGTTCTCAAGTTTTAAGTAGAACATGTGTAGCCAAAGAAAACTAAACTCTGCATTGCGTGTATTAAACAAGCTAGTCATCTCTCTAGGCAACTACATGCGAGAGGCAAAATTCCAGTATAGCTTACAGTAATTTTAGGCCCATCCATTTTCTTTACCGTAACTACACAAATTGTGCGAAAGGTAGGACAAAGTGTTTCAGAGTTCTCTTCTATCGTGACTGGACTGTCGAAAAATCTCTAAGATAAGAGGGATGCATCCAATCTTCAGGAAATTCACAACTCATCTTTGGTGGCAGAAGGTTCTGTGTCTGCTTGGTCTTTAACTATTTCAGCATCATCACCTGGTGTAGCTCCCTTTGTTTCAGATTCAGCCTCAACTTCCTCTGCTGCATCTTCTTCCTCTTCCACCACTGCATCTGGACTGATGTTCAGGCTTGCCTTAATTGAGTTGTAGATTCTGGAGGCAAAATCCTTAGGGTCATTAAGCATGAAGCCACTCTCCATAAGTGCTGTTTGGTACATGAGCCGTGCTGTCTGCTTTACACTATCATCCTGCAGAGCAATACCATTGCAAGTTTATCACATTCTTTTGTATAAGAAAATATCCATGTGTCGTGCATGCACGCGCACGTGTGTGTGTGTGAGAGAGAGAGAGAGAGAGAGAGAGGCAGTTAAGACACCCCCATCCAAGTGTTGGGGTGTCTAAAAGGAATACCAATTAGAAGTCCCATTCCACTGAGTGATAATGTGCATGACAAGAGCCAAATACATCATTCACATTAAGGTTTTAATGTACCTATCTATCACACACATTGGACAGGCAACGATAATGAAAGAACCAATGAAGTGGTATTTATTCATTGTTAAATATATATTTTTAAATGTAACTAATATATGGTTAAATAAAAAATATTAAAAATGTAACAATATATTTTTTGGATAAATAAAAATGTATTAATATATTAGTTTATAGTTTTTCTCTCCCTTAAAGAAATTAACAACTATATAAATAAGGTCATTAATGACTCAACGATATTTTAGTAAATTTCATTGACTACTATGCGGATTCATTGGCTGATAGATAATCACCAATAGTTATTGATTTATCTTATTGGTGATGACCTGATAAGAAAAATACTAATAAATAGGTTGATAGAAAAGACAATTTGACCATACTTCCATGCACATAGATGTGTAGTTTTTTGTGCATCAGGGTGTATGTGTGCATTTGGATGTTTCAGAAGGCTTGTATAATTCAGATGTCAGTTAAAGAGTTCTAAGATGTACCTCAGGGTCCTTGACGACTTTTTCTCGAAGTTCTTTGACAATCGGGTGCCTGGGGTTAATCTCTAGCACCCTCTTGCCACGCATATATGCTTGCTTGCTGGCATCTGACAGAGTCTGTGATTGCATGATTCTTTCCATGTTTGCGCTCCACCCATACTTGGAAGTAACAACCACACAAGGGCTGTTATCCAATCGGTTGCTAATCTTCACATCATCCACATTCTCACTAGCAAGAGAATCCTTCCACCATTTTGTCAGCTCCTTGAAGGACTCCTTCAGATCCTTGTCCTTCGAGTCCTTCCCAAGTTTCAGCCCCTCCTTGGACACATTCTG
>JAOXJP010159108.1:0-10908 GCA_025762735.1 Platanus orientalis
ATTATTAGTATTGAATAAAATATTATCTACGAGATTTAGTAATGATTTTTTAGGAAAAAAGATTTAGTATTGAATTTATTGCTTATATTACTTTACTCCAATCCAATAAAAACGATATAAATCTAATGGTTTTTATACAATGTTTATTATGATTTAACTCTAAGATGCTAATTATTTACAAAAAAATCTTTTGTATAGTAAAATCGAAGGTATGATTGGCCATACTAATAACAAGTGGTTTGCATATTGAGTTATATGTTTTGATTCTTCGTTATTAGCATAATACGGTTTTTAGGTTTTCTGGTATTTTATTAAGTTTATTCACTTTATTATGTTATAATTGAAATTATTGATTATAAGTTATTGTTATTTACTTTATTATCATTTTTTTGCTTCTTGCTTTTTTAGGATTTATAAAAACTTACTTTCCAATTCTTGCTTTCGCATTGTTTCACGCTCTGGTAACTATGGTATGAACCAATTTAACAAGTTGATAATCTTTTTAAGTAGTCGTCCTTGCTATTCCTTGGCCATTTGGAAAGGATGGTATGACCATCTCAAATAATACATATGAATGACCTCCACTATTGTGGATGTAAAATGACAGATTGGACTGTAGAGGGATTTCGAGCTGCAGACGATTTCCTCTTTGGACTAGCTATGTATTGAATGCTTCACTCCAAAGCTTTGTACCGCATTGTATATTGGGCTCTTTCACTTGTAACAAGGGTTATAAATGACCGGAGCTAGCTCAGCTTGGGGCTCGGCTCATCACAAGCTGAACTTGAGCAGTTAAAGAGCTTTTGATAGGTCGTCTATGAAAATGGTCCCATCCGAGAAGTTATGGTGCGTGGCAGTCTCATCAGCAAATTAACCCATTCCAATCATGGGTTGATCCAAGATCTTTCAACTACTCATGGATTCTTGTGAGATGGTCGACAGCCGTTCAAGACTGATTTGATTCATGGGGCTTCAAGATGCTGATCTGATTAATTACTGTAAAGATGAATGGTTAAATCACCCAATTGTACATCATTTACTTAAGTAAACACCTTCTTAGTGGACAAACGGTTGCTTAATTCACATAAACTACTTCCTTTTAAAATCAATTTACTGTTATTACATGGAGAATCAGTTGGTGATGAGAGAGAGAGAGAGAGAGAGAGAGAGAGAGAGAGAGAGAGAGAGAGAGATGCTATATCTTAAAGAATCTACCTGGTTCAGCAAACATGGTAAGATAGATAAGGAGAGAAAGGGAGAGCACATGCAGTTTTGGTCAGACTTTATTTTCAACCCAAAATCTCTTGTATAGAAGTAAGTCCATATGATTGTAATATACGTTGATTAAGCTTACTTCACCAAACCCATCTCCATCTCTGCTTTTCTCTTTCAAATTACAGCCCCTCATAACAAAAACACTTGTAAAGAGGCATTCTCTACTTGGGATTCAACGGCCAGCATCTCAAAAGACACTGTACCTAATTACTAAATAGTTTTGGGCAAATGAATTGGGTCCACTGCCCCCTCCCTCCCTTCCTTTTCTTCCATCTCCTTGCTGTTAAGCAACGTCTCTCTTCAAACGACCTAGTGGTACACATGGCACACTACATGTATAGGGTGAGCACCCCACCTTTCCTTCATTTCAACACACAAAGATTGATCTTCAACAAAAAGAATTTGACTTAATTTGGGTGATTGTAACCATTCTTTCTATACTTCTACTGCACTTTTTTCTTGGGTCAACTTTGGGAGTGGAGAGATCCCTTCAAGTAATGGTCAAGCTGTGGTCCTAAAACCCTTACATGTGTTCTATAGTTCTTCCATCATGCCTCTTTCTTCCAAACCTCCACCTTTAAACTCTCATCCATAGAGTAAATGGGTTGCTTTTACTTTATCAAATCTTCTGAATGGAACCCATAAATTGATTGCTTGTCGTCATAGAAATGGGCTCAGCTTGTACACAATAGCTTAGATGATACCAAACATGTTATGTTTTTTGTTTTTTTGTTTTTGTTTAATAGTAGGAATTTTACTTAAAAAGAAGATTACTGTATAAAAGTTGACAAAGCCTACTAGGGAACGAGTCAGAATATATTTTCTACATCTAGATTACAAAAAGAAGATAAGAAATCAGAAGGTCCATTGAATCATTGACCTTCCCCCAAGAATGGTGAATTTCCAGTGAGCACCATTAAAGCAGTACGAGCTCTCTGAAAGTCATTTAAGGGACATCTAATACAATCAATTTGCAGTAGAAGAGTCTGATAAGCTTAGCAAATTTTGGACCACATGTTCCTTGTCCATCATAATACATCATGGTCTTCCTTTAACTAGGCTGTGTATATGAATGACGTATCCACATGTTCCTGTATCATAATGCGTTATTGATTTGCAAGGGAGAGAGGACTGTCTACAGTTCGAATGAGCCTATCACAGCCACAAATGTGGGTGTGATTTGACTGTATTTTGAAATTCAAATCTTGAGGATGAAGAGAACCACCCACGTTTGTGGCTGTGATAGGCCTGTTCGGACTGTAGAAGGGTCTCGAACTATAACTTCACAAGGTCCTATACCAACTGGGTTTTCTCAAATGGGTTTTCTCAAATGGGTTTTCTCAACATGGTGCAACCTTACTTGGAATCAACCTAAACCTGACTATGATTTTTAGGACTCATGTCAGGTTGGGTTGGGGTTTTGGCCAAGATTAAAAGGAATATAATCAGAAATGAATGCCTTTTTGAAAAGGAATATAATCAGATAAAAAATAACTCTTTTTTGGGTAAATGGCCAAAAATAACTTGGATTGAAATAGTAAGGAAAACATGAATGCTTCATTAAAATGAAGATATTGCCTTGGGTAGAATGGAGTGGTGAAACAAGATTGTGTAGCAGGCCCTTGTTATTAAGATATGCTTTTGTTGGATTGACTTAAAGCATATGAAAAATCATAGTTGAGTTGGAGATTCAAGTCATATTTAACTACCAAAAGAAAAATTACACTAGGAAGAGGATGAGACAGAGGTATTTCTTGGGAAGAAAACCTACTTCCTACACCAACAACCTCTTCTAATTATCATTAAGGTTAATATCTCCCCCCTTAAACTGATCCGGGTTGCCATTAAGCATTAGCTTGCTCACCAAAAATACTCATGACAGTTGTGAGTTACAGCTTTGGTAATACATTAGTGATGTGCATTGGATTGAAATATGAAGAAGTGGCAATTCACTATGGGCGTAATCTCTTAAATAATATATCAGGCTACTCCAATCCTTTTAATTTATTCATTTTCTTCTCATGAATGGAAGGATTATCGGCAAATTAAGCGCTAATGAAACCAACATGTGATAGCATAGATAGGACCATCTTGATATATATATATCCATGAAACTCTTAACTTTCGCATCCACATGAGTTTTCATTACATGAAGATAATATGTCACAAAACTTCCTTTTCACGGCTGATTTGGACAGTCTTATTTTCTTAATCTTCAACGAATGAGAGAAGAATTAAGAAACATACGATACCCATTAATTGAATGATGATATGTATCTAATCCTGAATAGTCAGCATCAAAGTATCCAACTAACTAGAGAGGTGATTAAGAAGAGTAGAGTAATGATGTTTTTAATATTGTTCGATGATGACAAAACAATAAAATATAATGCTGCCAGATGGAGTTAACGGTTAAAGACACCTAAGCAAATCATAGTTAAGTAAACTAGATTATCCATGAGCTATTGATATTGTTGGAAACAGTTTTGGTTTTTGACTGTGCCTAGATTTGAAAATCTGATTGTTTAGTGATCTTTGAGGCAAAATAAAAGTGGGATTCACAAGTTATTTGAAACGGGTCCACATGAATTCGTGTTCACCTTAGTGAGGAGAATAACGATTAATAATTGGTTGCTCAAAACTGTTAATGAGTGAATGAGAAATTAGCCCAAAAATGGTGTAAAACTTGAATAGTTCTACATTGATTAGCCCAAAAAAGTTTGAAGATTTATATACAATAGTCTTAGACATAAACTTGGAACCCAATGGACACCGCAATTTTGTGGAAAGGAGATGACCTAATTAACATGGGTCAAGCCCAAACCAACACACATGCACAAGTCGAACTGGGTCGGGTCAATAAGAAAAAATAAAAAAAAATTTTATTATTATTATTTTATTTCTCCCATAAATGGTTAAACCTATGAGAGCGTGTCACATTCATGACTATTAAATCACCCAGTTTAGCCCCTTGTTTGTTGGAACAAACATGAACATGACTATCACATTCCATCAATTTGCTTTTATGCATGCCTGTTCGAACAGTCACAAGTTGGAACTCCTATGACTCAATGATTGTTGTGGATAAACATGAATAAATCTATAAATATGTCTGTTCCTCTTGCATTTAGAGTTCAAAATTAGGTATCATAGAATGCATTATAACGGTTTTGTATGAGAGTGATAACAACACAAGTTTGATTTGTTGGAGACACTGATTGCAATGCTTATTTTATGTATAGTAGATCATTGTATGACATCTGAGAAGATTGTAAGCACCAATACGAGGGGTAAAATCCGTCTTCAGGATATAGTGTTAAACACTAGCTTTGATCAATTTCGATTCTGAATTTTTCAATTCATCTAATCAAGTTAGTCGTTTTATTCATTTTATTTTCAAATCTTTTACTTATATAAAATAAATACTTATCATTTACAGAATCATATATTATGTAGATATAGAAATAACAGATCTATAGTAGGATGTGAGAATTTCTCACCATGATTTCAATAAACATTGAACTCATACTTCCAATGATGTATGAACTATCTTATATTAGGGAAACTAGCAAGGGAAATTATTCCTTTGAATACATACTTCCTTTTGATTGATGAGATAACCTCAAACCCTCTTCAACACTTACTAAGATATTATATCATGGGCTGAAGGTCTTTCATTTCGAATTTGAATTCAAGCAAATCCTTCAGTTTTGGATACTTGCCTTCAGGCTACCAATAATTGAGGAGATCCTGTTCTTAAGTCATATGGAGTCTTTCGAGTGAAAAGAGAATGCTGTCATGTACTTTGAAAAAATTCATCAAGCAGAATTTATCTTGAACCATGCTCAAGGTGATTGTATCAAATCATAAAAGTGTTCTTGAATTTACAAGCAAATTTAGAAGACTAGGAATAGTGTCCTAGATGACCACCTTGAAAAAGACATATTTATAGCTTCCATTTGGAAAGTTCTCTAACTCAAGTGTAGCCATCTTGTCATCTTCGCCACTGTAAGGAAGTTCCATCATAGTAGGTTCCATATTCTTGATTGAACCCCCTTCAGTACCAAGCATGCTTGATCTGTAAAGGGTACTAATCAAAGTTAATTTTATGGGGTGCACCAATTTATTGCCAAATTTTAATGCACCTAAGTGGAAGGGAACTAATTTATACGTAACATTTTCCTCTAGTACATCAAGTTGTCTTCATTTCCTACTTCCAAAAGAAGTCGAGAAGAAGACCAAAATCTAACGAAGACAAGTGACCAAGTAAGAAAAATAGGTGAATAAGTTTAAAAGAGCTAGAGGAGGTGATAAGAATGGATACATACTGAGGTGGTGTTGGTGAATTAGAGAGAGAGAGAGATCAGTAATAGTCTTTTCCCCTTAAAAAAAAAAAGTACTTCAAACTATCTTAATAATGTTAAGCATGTTAAAAGGGAAGGGAATAAAGCGGCATATTAGGATTAATAATCCGAATTACACAACTTGGAATCACTCAAATCTCCCAACATGACTACTTAAAGTGCTTGAGGAGGATGCTAAACTTATATAAACTCCTATTAGTTTTTTAATGAAATTTATTTTATTACAAAAAAATGTTGTTTTATCGCCAAATAAGTATTCAAAGAGATTACAAAATTAGGTTATATGTGATGGTTGAATAGCAATAAAAACTGAATTGGCCAATATCATGTTATGTACATAAATCAACCCATAATATCTCCCTCAAGATTTGGTACGAGCCTGCATTAAAGAACAAGGTCCAAACGGCATGAGGATTGATACATCAGCGCTAAAAGATGAAAAGCACCTTACAAAAGGCCCAAAAAATTAGGTACGTTACACGAATGAATTGGTACAAATGGAATCAGGGCCTGACACATCAGTGCCAAAAAGTGATAAGTGCGCCCCCGCCCCCCCAAAAAAAAAGTTGAAGTCACTTTTTCGGCACTGATGTAACTGCCCTTGATGCCATTTACACCTATTCGTTTAGGGGTTGTTCGTACCAAATCAAAGCTCCCCAAAAGATGTAAATCACTTTTTCAGCACTGATGTGTTCACCCGACACCATACTGACCTTGTTCGTTCATGATTGGTTCGTACCTAATCCCAACTGATAAATATCTGGTTTGATTAATCATCTTTGTTTGAGTAGGCGAGAATTCGTCCCATCACTCTCAAATCAGCATGCTGAAGGCAAATCATCTTCTGCAGTTAAGAAAAACCTTGGCGGTAGGTGGTGGTGCTATTATCGCGTCATAGAGTTTGAATATTGGGAGGAAATTTTAAATTTTTGGCACTATGGCATGCATTAAACGACACCGCCACTTGCCACCCGGGTTTTCTAACTGTAGAGGATCTTTAGCAATACTCATGGTATTCATCCTCTGTATGTTTACTTAATTGCCCTCCCTATCCCATGTGTATCAACCCAAGTTTTCGTGTGTCGCGTGCTGATTTGACTTGGCGGGAACTTCTTTCCATTTCAAATGGAGATGATTTTAAGCTCTGGAAAGCTTAAAACCCTGATAAAGATTGAAACTAAGACGGCTCAACAGTAATTGATCAAAACTGTCGACTATTATTGTCCAAATGAATGTTATGGATCAAACAGCACATTCATTTCAAGAAAGCTGGTTTTTGACTTGGGGGATCTCTCACTTGGTACCAACCAAGTGTAGGCCCCGACTCCCATGCTTATGTCTTGCCATCTCTCATCAGTGAATATTGCAAAGGTTTTTGTTGTGTCATGTCTCAAAATATCAGGGAAAACACCAATGAACAGTTTCTGTTGTGGTAGCAATATAAGTCCCTTAAGGTTTTGTGGGACCTAATGAGAACGATATATAAGCCGATGAGTAACTACTTGCATTCTAAAATCTGAATTAGATGTTATGTTTTTCCATGGATGATAAGTGACCTTTCTTGAGAGAAATTCTGACTTTGTCAACCATGTTAGTTGGGGATCATTTAGAGCATGACTGTTGTATTTATTTTTGTTTTGTACTACGTATAGTAGTTGCTCAATAACTCCTTTTGATACATTAAACTTGCATTTAGTCTATCCTTCGAATCCCTTTCACTGCCTCTACCACTTATGTGTAGGTTTCGTTTTAGAAGTGTGAAAGGTCAAGCAGGCCTTGGGTTATGGGTGGCTCTTACACCCTCCTTCCCCTTTTTTGGGCGGCTGGGATTTGGTAGGATCGCCCGTGTGACCTATGTCAATATGACATTAGGGTTCAGGGCAGACACATCAGCACCAAAAACGTGATTTACACCTTTTGGGGGATGCATTTCACTTTTCGGCGCCAGCACCTATGCCATACTGATCTTGACTGATCTAAGGTGTTTCTACCTAATCCTTTGTTTTTTTTATAATTTGGGATGGAGGGAGGGGGGGACTAAATTTCTTTCTTTTTCTAGTGGAGAAGTGCATACAAAACTAAATTTCCTCTTTTTTTTTTTTTTTTTTTTCTAGTGGTGATTCTATATGTAAGTATATAAAATTGGTTTTTTTTTGGTTGGATTGAAGGGAGAGAGTATAATGGATATGGGGCTGTAGAAACCATAATTAGGTTTGAAGCTCTTAAATAAAGTAATTAATCATCTGTCTTAAAACCCTAAAGTTATAGGAGATGTTACTCTCGGACAATGAACGTGGCGAGCTAAGTGTAAAACAATTAACCATCTCTCCTAAGGTTATAAGACAGGTTAGAGTTAATATACTTAATATATTTCAACAGAGGCCCTAATAACTAATGAATCTCAAATGATTACAGGATCAAGATCACCATTAGAAAGGTCCCACTTAATAGATTCCCTACGATGATTAGATGATTTTTAACCAAGTAATCTACAGATTATTTTTAATGTTTTGACAGTTTAAACGAATAAGGGAAAACTTATGGTCAGAATTGTCTGTTCCGATTGATTAATTATTGAGTTAGTTAATCTCTTAGATGGAGCTAACCAATAATAGGCCCCAATCCTCTCATCATGAGACGCATGGCCAGTTATAAGGGCACCAGACTAAATATATTGCCTGGAGGGAAAACTATAAATTGCTTTATATTCCATTATCTATTGGATTTAGTCAATTAATTTCCTTATTGGTTAGGCTGATCTGAGTGAGTTGGCTTGATTTGGTCACTCTGTTGTAAATCATCTTGATAGTTAGCCTAAACTTACAAAATCTTGGTTAAAAATTCATGATGATATTCGTTATATTTTAGCTTCTTTGGCAATATTTGCTTCTAATTTACATATGTTTTGGTTTAGTCACACACTGGGATGGGGAACCATCCAACTTGGAGTTATATATGAGAGTGTTTTTTCTAGCCTTAGGCATTAATGTTCCAGGAAGAGTGTTTTTCTGCTAGGTAAAATATCAATGGTTTTATTGATTCTCTGAGAATCATGGGTGCTAGGGACCTGTCAATGGTTTGCTTGAGTCTCTGAGAGTCTTGGGTTTTCAATGGTTTGCCTGAGCATCTGAGTCATGGGTGTGCTAGGGAACATATCAATGGCTTATTCAAAGTTCTAGTCATAATGACCCGGGAGTCTGGTTGTTAGGAATATAAATGGGGTAGCCCATGACATAGTTTGGGCCTGAATTTCAACTGTATTGGGCTGGGTCTTAGGCTCGGGTCTATGTTCAACAAATGGTAGGTCCAGACTCAGTCTACATTTC
Source organism: Platanus orientalis (assembly GCA_025762735.1). NCBI lineage: Eukaryota > Viridiplantae > Streptophyta > Magnoliopsida > Proteales > Platanaceae > Platanus > Platanus orientalis. The sequence continues at coordinate 8,966 of JAOXJP010159108.1, forward strand.
TTGTGAAATTACTTATTTATTATTTTTTAGTATTTATTAAGCGCATTATTATGTTGTTTACCAACCTTTATATATAATTTTAAAATGATCAAATGAAAATAAAGAAAAATTACAAAAGATTAATATTTGAATATCTTATATTTATTATTTTGATTTAGCTCTAGGTGTGCATTATAGGGTATGTTTTAATTTGTTAGGATTTAATCTCTCATAATTTTCAGGGTTAGATATGGAAAAGGCCTGGCGGCTGCAGGAGGTGTTTAGAGGAGGGGAATCAGAATCATCCCAATACAAGGTGGGATATGGGTATTGAGTGGTTCATGTTGAAAAGGGAGACCTCACATAAGGGCACCCGCTATGAATATGAAACTAAATATAATAATAATAATAACAACAATAATAATTATCAAAAAAAAAATAAAAATCACAATAATATATTTCAAACATTAAAACATGTATTATTTATTCTTGAAAATTCTAAGTTTTAATTGGAATTTTGCTAAACAATGGTAAAAATCTTGTTGTATCACCTGACTCTGCGAATGCCTAGACTTGAAATGAATCAACACAGCCAATTCACGAGACCAATGGACCTTTTCTAGAACCATGCTTATAGTGGAGGTGAATTTCTGCCTATCCTTATACTAGAGGTGACTGGTGAGTTGATTTCAATATATGATTACATTATTAAGAAGCTATTTTGTACCACAAACACCTGTTATTATACATATGAGAAACAAAACCTTTAGACTTAACCCTTTTGTTCTCTTTTCAACAACTGAATGATTGTTTAAAGAAAAACAAAAAAAGTGTGCACATAAAATAGAAAGAAGAGTCCCTCACAAAACAAATATGATCACCTTCTACAGAGGAATCATTTGGGCTTCTCAGTCTCCAGCTTAGATAATGAAGCAATGGATGTCTGATCGTAGGATTTCTCCCAGTTTATCCCATCAAATGGCTTGATCTCAACGTGGGCCAGCGTTCCAGGGTCCACACAACTTACTGTCACCGCGACCCCATCAGGATTTGACCGTGGCATGTAGAATGAGGTTATACCACAGACCTTGCAGAAGGTGTGCTTCGCTGTGTGCGTGCCAAAAGTGTACGTGGTGAGGAACTGTTTGGACTCTCCCAATAACTCAAACCTTGTGGAAGGGACTACGAAGTGAGTGTTGGCTCTCATAGAGCAGTCGGAACAGTTGCACTTCCAAGCTACAACACTTTTTGGTGCTTGGACTCGCCATCTCACGCCCCTGCAGTGACATCCCCCATTGTGCACTACTGCCTCAGAATCCATTCCCAAAGAACCAATTTCGCTAGAGAGGCTTAATGAGAAATGCAGCTCTATTGGCTGTGATCTGCCAATCAAATATATAAATTGTTGTTGCAAATGGAAGTAGTCACTGGATTCGATCTGTCAATCAGATCCGTCACCTGTTGTTGTAAACCAAATTCATTATCATGAAGGGGATAATAGTTTAAATTCTCTCTAAGAAACCAAACCAAAATGATGCATTTCATAGAAGTGTGGGAACCATCAACCAAGTGATGCTTCAGAAAGTGAAGAAACTAAAAGATTCATAGAAAAAGACCAAATTGCCTAAATTACACTCCATACATAGTCTTCAACTAGATAAAAGCCGGTTTATCTGTTGCTGCAGTTTGGAGAGATTACATTACAACTTTCTTTCTTTCTTTAATTTTTCCTTAACTCCTGAACAAACTAGCAATCGATGTGTGTTAGGGTTACAGTGATAGATCAGACTTATAGAAGTTACAAAAATTGAAAGTTTGTCTGAGGCCAACAGAGTTACCAACTGGTAAGAGTACAGAGACAGTATACATCCATAATAGCACACAATGTGCAGTTGGACAACACATTCCAGTCAGTGAGTCCCCAGCTAGGAGATCAAAACCAATGAGATTCATGGCCATTTACC
>JAOXJP010159119.1:0-12938 GCA_025762735.1 Platanus orientalis
ATTTAGATTCAATCCTAACCCTCCACCTAGTTTAGGATAGAAATCATCCTAGCCCTCCATCTAGCAAACCCCCAGCTTATTCCTAACCCTCCATTGCACTAATTTGGAGCTATAAATAGCCCCAAATTCGTGTAAAACTAGGTTGACAACAAAAACCTTAATTTACTAAGAGAGAAAGAGGGAGAAGAGAAAGAAAGTTGCAAAGCTTCATCAACCCTAGGCAAGGTAAGCCTAAACCAAGTTCAAATTCATTCTCTCCCTTTAATATATGTTAATTATCATGTCTTTATGCTGTCCATCTCACGCTAGAACTCTATGCTAACTCGGGTTACATGGTAGAGGCTCAACAACCTCTGTTTGCTTCTATTTTTTTATCAATTATCATGTTTAATTTATTGTGATTTTTGTAGAGGGCTTCTTGAGCCCAAATTTAACTATGTTAGACTAGACATATACATGGAATGCTATATTTAATTTCGTGAATTTAAGAGCTGTGGAAAGCCTCAAGATGGCCTCCCAAACAGACCCAGAAAATTGGGTCTTTTAAGACCTAGTTTTGGTGAATATTTGTTGATTTTCGTTTGAATTTTTTATGCATGATCTGGTACTTAAATTTTTATATGATGTTTATGTATATATCCCCTACTAACATGCTTAATTTTATAATTTTTACAAAACCTTAAGGGCTCTAAAATTGAGAAATCTAGTTACTGGATTTTCTCCCAGTAACTAACGTCTATTTTTTAAGTGAATTAAAAATCAGGCGTTGAACAAACAGGCATTAAGAGAAAAATCAGGCGTTGAGATCTAGGACCCACCCAGGCAGCCCTAATTTTTCTTCAGCCCCGTCCCATGGCTAAAATCGCCTTTAAGATTCATTTTTGTGCATGTGCACCTCTGTAGGCCCTTATTTCTGTCCCAACGCCTGAATTTAATTTCAGGCGTTGGAGTGAATTTCAGGCATTTAAGATTGGGCTTAAAATTGATGTTTGTTCAAAAATTGGTTAAGTGTGAGTCCACCCTAGGGTTAGTGTAAAGACTCTGAAGAAACCCCACCCCTCTGGGCCCTACTTTGGTGGCCTAAAAACCTAAGTTTGCTACTGGTTTAGCACCCAACGCCTGAATTTTCCCTGAATTAAAATTTAGGCGTCAGACCAAAAAACAGGTTGTGGGCCTCGTTTTTCACATGATAGGTAAATCCCTTTTAAAAAGAAACTTGTCTATCGCAGGAAATATCTCACATAATTTGGAGTCGCCACCAGTCTTTTTAATGATGTGACTGAACATCAGTTTTAAAAATAATGCAAATTTAAGTTTGAATAGGGTTTGAAATGTCTGACTCCACACTTAAACTGGTCAACTCTCAAAGATTCTAAGGTAAGTTGTTTGTTTATGAGTTGGAGAAGGTGTTAGGTACCTTACCTCATCCACTTTCGAGGTTACCTACTCTAAACCCCTTACAATCTAAGTGTCAATCTTGATTTATAGTCTAGTCATTCCACCTATTATTTTCTATGTCATTTTATTGAGGTTAAACAGGGAATCCACACGCTATTTCTGCCGAAATTTCAGTAGCATAACAACTATAATATAGACCCTTAGGGATGAATAGTGATCCCCATGTCACTTCTTTAATAACTTAATAGTCTACATATCAACATAAAACACTCCAAATATATCATACATCCACATCATCACTGTCCACCCAACAGCTCCATATTCAATCACCATTTACATTCATCACACACACACACACACACACACATATATATATACAATTTAGACAAAGTGAATTAAGTTATACATAACCCAAAGTCCCCAAGTATCAAGTATGAAGCCACTAATCAAATGAACTAGTAATTCTAGGTAGATTGATATACCAATTCTTTTGCATTAAGCTTCATAACTAAAGTAGTTGTACTACCACCCTACAACTATGGTCTCTGAACATATCCTCTTTGTTGTTGTCTCACGTAATCATACAAGACGTAAGAGTTAGCTCATAAAAATATTTCCCATGAATATGCAAGAAGACTTTCTATAAGGTTGTTTAAGTAAGAAAAAAGACACATGCAAGCAACGAATCAAGATTACACCCTAAACATGTTCTTTAAAAAATAAATTGAATCAATACTACCCAAAACTGTCAAAATGTGAATCTACACAAATTAGTATGCTAGATAAGGTTCCTAAATAAAAAATGATATAAAAAAAATCATTTAAACTGAATGTACATTAGAGGTAAAAAAAGTATGTGTGTGTGTGTGTGTATATATACATGATTTACCAATTACCCACATGGATAAATAAGAATATAATGAACAAGTGAAAAAACAAATGAGGACCAACTGAGATTAATCTAGTCTCGAATACCAGGTAAATATCGCACAATAAAAATTGTAAACTTTATGATATATCACATGAGAATCTGGTTATATCATTGTTGCCACAAAAATATGATGTTGCAAATAATTGACTAAAAATCTAACTATACATGTAACTCAAAACTATATGAACATATTGTAAACACTAATAATTGGGTATAAATGAAAATGGTTAAATGCAAGTAACTTGAGGATATGTAATGGGGAAAGTAATATGGACAACACAAACATTCAATGTAAATAATATTTATGCATAACATAAGCATACCGAATTATCTACATGAAGTATAAACATGTATTTACACACGTGTTGGTTTAGAGGAAGTAATGAGGAAATAATGACAAACTGAAACACACTCCTGGGCAGAATATATGTAGGCATGGGTTTTTCCAAGTGGCTTTTATCATTTCACAACAAAACATTATTAACCATATCCATTAGCTTGATTGCGTGATGCATCACAACCCCATGGATATATCTTGAACAAGCAATGGCTTATCAGCTTGCATGCATGGCAGCTACTGTATCACAACCTTGACCATTTAACCAACCTTCTCAATAGCCGGTATATATTTTTACACATCATCCAGTATAATATAAAACCCTAAACTACACAGTCATTCCCTAACAGTATCACGTAAGAGCAAAATGCAACAAATCGAGTTGCATAGAGTGACACTGTCCTTTCAGTAAAATAAATAAATAGAATAATAGAACATGTATTTAATGAGCTTGAGTTATCCATCAATGACAAAATCTTCTGTGATTGACACAAAGAAAAACCACCACATCACTTTTCTGAAGAACAAAACTAAGTAGTGAAACCATTAAAGCTGGTTGACAGCAACACTAGCCCAAAGTAGAAAATATTATAATTTTTCTTTCATGTTCATTAAATGTACTAAAAGTGAATATAGGCATCACTGATAAAAAAGTGGGAGGTTGATGTGGTTTCTCATTTATTTGTTTGTTTATTTACTTCTTGGATCTAGTATTGAGAATATCTTTAGGTGTAAAACATGCTGAGAAAACATAGTTCACATATATATATATATATATACATACATACATATGTATCAATGTAGTGAGTTTGTGGTTTGTTTATTTCATATACTAAATAATTACATTAGTTTCTTTCACATGATGTCTATATAACATGTTTATTATAATCTTTTAGTTGGTAGATTATTAGAATAAGTCAAGTGTATCAGTCATGACTATCCTTGTGATATTGAAGGTATTGGACAAAAAAATGGGTTAATTTGTTGTTTGGTTAGGAGGTTCTAGACTAGCATTTGTTGGATCCAATTTTCTAGTGAAATCATTTGGATATGTAGGGAACTCCAGCTCATAGATGAATGCCATATTGGTTGCATTAGAGACTGCTTTAGTTGTTCGATGTGTACCTAAGGTTAGTATGCTGCATAAACTAATACTCTATTGTTTTCCTCAAGGTGGAACCTATGAGACCCTATTTTGACCTTGTTCCAGCTGGGCTGTTTTATCCAAAGTTTTGATTGCACTTTTGGGAGTGTTCCATCAAGGTTCTGTTGAAGTTTGTATTGTTGTGTTGTGAGTATCAACCTGGCTGAAGCAACTCAGGTGTTCTAAACAGTAAAATCTGATGTGATGCTTATATTTATGATCTATAGGTTCTGATTAAGTCCTTGTGGTGACTATTCCTTAAAAGAATCATCAAGATGCTAAGGGACTGAATCTCAAATCAAATTTCAAACCCAGATCTCATCAACTTGAGCATGAAAAGTTGTAGAAATTTCGAATGATATGTACTTTGGAGTGGTAATAGCATGGCTGAACTATCATAGGTAACAATGAGAGATGAGCAGTTCTGAACATCTCTTCTAGTTGTAGAATATAATACAAATTGTAGAAAGAAGGCAGTCATTGATTACCTAATATTTTACCTTGGATGTTATGGTATTTAGGACTAAGAACAGCCAAGAACTCAATTACTCAGATGTCCTCCCTAGGTGTTCGCATAGTTTCAAAATCAGCTAAGGAAAGGGGCTGCTAGATTTTTATATCCTTCCACATACCCAATCGAGTAAAATGGTACTCACTCGTAGTCTTCTCAGTTTGATTCAACCGAAAAATGTTTTTGGAGAAGCTCAATATTCAAGTAATGTTACTCTTATCAGAGTATATTTCTTCAACTGTATCCTAAATCTCCTATACTGAATTTGAAAAGAGAGTGTTTTGACTTCTGCATCAATCAAATTAAGTAGCCAACTTGTGACTTGATAATTCCCCAATCTCCATAATTTGTACTAAAGGTATTCTTTGTTTGGTAATTCTTCAAGTACCAAATCGATATTTTATTAGCTTCCTAAAATGGCTTTTACTCTGAGTTCACTGTAGCTTATACTTACCATTCAGCTTGGTGGTGGAAATTTGAAGAGTAATATTATCACTCTTAGTATGGCTGGTTGTTTTTCACTTTGATTCAGCAACCATATTTCATAATATCCATCCAAAAAAGGTGACCAGAAGAAGAAACAATCTCTGTAATACTTTACACAAAATGAACACTTAGTCCAAAAACTGGGCACAATAAAGAACGAAATCTCATTGATCACTGGAAAGATGAAAATCAGCACAGCCACATACTACACAATAATATGAAACAAACATCAACATCATCCAAACACCATAGGGATAACACCACATAGTTTGTCCAAAAACCTTATAATGCTTCTTTCCAAAAAGAACTAACTATGCAATCATAGCATCACATGTGATCTAATATATTAATAGGAAGATCAAATTTAAAATATCTACCAAAAAAGCATTTGGTAAGACATGTCCAGATGTTGTCACTTCCATATCCCTTCACAAAAATCAATAAGGAGACCCATCAGAATGAAATTAAAATACCCACTCATTTGGTCATTCAGACGGTAAAAGGGTATTACCTAAAAGATCCAACCAACCTCTCCCACAAAGTCCTTTATACAAGTAAAATTCTTAGATCTATGGTTATTGTCCCCAGCACCTTATACCAAGCTAACAACAACATAATGGATTGAAACAATCTATGATACTTGATCCTAATTAGCATTTATGATATAACCAATAGAAGAACAATGCTAGATTGCACAAAACTAACAATAATAATATAGGAATAAGATTATAAAAGAAATTGAAAGAGCTAGACAACAACCCATTCATGAATCAAACAGAAAGCCATCATCACAACTCGAGAGTTTCTTAGGATGATTTTGATTTTTGGTTCAACTGCAATTTTGTAAAGGGTGCTAAAAATATAGTCAAAATTCCAGGGAAATACTATATAAAAGAATATAGTCATACAATCAAAGATAGAACTTCTAAACACTCAAAGATCTAAACAGAAACGAGCAAATCAAGCTTTTGATTTTAAAAGAATATTATTTTCTTCAACAACTTCAAACCTTGATGACATTCTAAGGAGTTTCCTAAGGTGATTAATTGGTAAGAGGCATGCCTCTTTTTGTAGCACAATACAATTGACAGGCTTCTCCTTTTATCTTCTTAGCATCAGAACAAACCAGGAAGCTCATTGACCTCTAAAAGAAGGGTTTGCTATGTTCATGTGCAACAACCTCTAGCACCGATGGGGGATTTTTGTTGGGCTTTAAGGAGAAACGAAAAGAAAGAAAATAAAAATGAAAGTGAGATAAACTAAAATATGGTGAGATACACGTAGGCTTCTTCTGATTGTAGGGATTTGGTTTTTAGAGTTTAAGTGTTTGGGATAGGTAAGGATTAGGGTTTGGCCAAGTCAGGTGAGATGAGAGAGGTCAGAAAAATGGAGAAAGCTATACCGTGCCCAGATGCCCTCTATTGCTTGGGTTTGCTGGGGGTTTTATAGGCAAGGCAGTTTGAAAGGGGGGAAGAAAATCCAACAAGAGGTGGTCTTCGAGGCTTCAGCTGGGGGTGTGTGTGGTCGCCATCTATAGGGTGGTCTCTAAGGTCTGCTGAGGGGGGTTGGTGGAAGCCATGGGAGGCAGGGTGCAGGTGTTGCCTACAAGTTTTCTAGATTCATGGGTTTGTAAAGAAAATGAAAGAAATGGGGAACGGTCAAATGGGGGAGGATACACAGATGCTAGGTGAAGAAATCCAAGTAGAGGTGGTAGGTGGAAGCATGGGCTCTGCCCTAGGAGGCGAACGAAGGTGCAGGAGGATTTCTTGGATTTTTTGCTAAGATAGAAAGACGGAGGGAGGACTAAGAGGACCTAGGCTTGTGTCTTTCACCAATTGGGAAATAAGGTGAGAGATTGAGGTGGGGGAGAACGAAGAACAATGGGGAGGTACTTTAGGGTTTGCTATGAACGAGGGTTCCCTCCCCCCTTTTTTGAGCTTATGAGGACAAGGGTTGGTTTAGGTCATTTTAGGTTCTGGGTTAGTTTGGTTCGGGTGGCCTAGGGTTGGTTAGACCTGGCCCGGGTGGCTTAATAGATTCAAAATAATAATACATAGATAGATTTATTAATGCAATAAATAAATAAATAAATATATAATAACAATAATAATAATAATTAGTGTACAAATAGGCATTAATTAATTTTATACCATAATAATAAATAAATATAGTTATTCAAATATGTTAATAACAGTAAATGCTAAATGAATAAATAAATAGTAAATAACAACAACAATAATAATTATAATAGGCATTAATTAATTTTATACCATGTAAAAATAATAAAAAATAGAACTATTCAAATACGTTAATAATAGTAAATAATAAATAAGTAAATAACAACAACAACAATAATAATAGACATTATGTAAAAATAATAATAAATAAATAGAATTATTCAAATATGTTATTAACAGTAAATGCTACCATAAAGAAATGAATAAATAATAAATAAGTAAATAATAATAATAATGATAATGATGATAATAAATAAAATAAAAATAATTATGATAATAACTATAAAGATAAAAACATAGTAAATGAGGGAAAGGGGCAGGATTTGGAGTTTGGCTTTATCTTAGTTAGAGTCGTAGCTTATGGGTTGAAGAAAACGGCTAAGTGGTTGTTCTGCTTGTTTGCTGATACGAAGAGAAGCACCAGAACTGGGAGTAGCGCCAAAATTAGGTGCTAACAAGTACCACTCAAAATGTAGCTACAAAAACCCGAATCATTCCCTCTAATGTTGAATCACTCATCCCTTGGTACTGTCCTCAACCCTATACAAGTATTGAAACAAAAAAATGACTAACATTTTTTTTAGGATTCCCTAATTGGTCAAACACTTGGAGACCGATCAATAGGCTTGATCGGTCACCAAGTGGCTGACCAGTCAAGGGGGTAATTTTATAAACATAAACGTATAAGTGTTTAAAACCCCCAGGCGCCTATTTTTTGTTAGTTTTCTCTCCCACCTGCTCCTCTTCTTCGTTCTCTGTAAAACACCTCTTCTCCCTTGCTTCTTGCTCCAATCTTACTCAAATCACTCTGATACTCTACAAGAATCATGCCTCAGATCAAGCAAACCACATTGTAGAGGCCCAAGGTTGCCAGGTCAGTGCCTTGCCTCCCATAAGGCCACGGTCATCTTAGGCACCGAAACACCCACTAGCTAAAAATCCCAACAAGAGCAAAGAGCCAGTTAAGTCCTCTCATGGTCCCACGAAGAAGTACACAAAGGGGAGAAATGGCAAACCTAGATCATTCTCTTCATGATGCGATGCTTCGAGCTTGGATCATTTTGAGAATCTATTTTCCTCGTGTCACCTCGTGAGTGAATGCTTCATGGTTGACGAAGTGTTGCACACCGTCCGAGTGTACGAATCACTTTAGACCCAAGGTTGGCTCCCATTGTTTCAAATAAGAGGAATCATTCATGAAGGAGTGCAGCTCTTCTATACGAATGCATTCGACATGAACTTCAACAATTTCACTTTTCACAATGTTGTTTATGGGACACCTCTCCACATCAATTTGGACCTAATAACGCATGTCCTCGGTGTTCCACAGGTGATGGAAAGTGTTGCTCCATTTCCGTATGCTATGACCCCAACTAAGCAATCAGCCATGACCATGTGCATCTACTTCAAGAACCACAATTGGGGTGCCTGACGTAAAATCACAAAGTATCACCCTCTAGTTAGGTTTATCCACCGGGTGTTTACATACAACTTGTATGCTATGACACATCAGCATACAATCACCTAACTCTAGGCATACGTGGTTGATTGAATCATTAACAATGCTTCCATTGATCTTCCTTTTGTAATTTGTTATCTATTGATGATGACTGCAGAGGCCAAACACCCTAAGGGGTGCATTGCTCTTCCCATGCTAGTTACAAAGGTCCTCATGGATCAAAAGATCTTGATTCCTTCCTCCTCCAAAGTGAGGAAACAATCTGTTGACTTCACCATGGGTCCTCTATCCAAGATGGGCATTCTTGCCCGAACCAGCCAAACATCAAATGCCCATCCATTCAAGCCAAATCTGCACAAGGTAGCATCAACCTTAGCTCAGTCATCCATCACTTCACTCCTTCACTTGTTGGCTCAGAAAGTGAAAAAAAGTCCTACAACCAAAAGAAGATTACCAAGCGGGTCATGGAGTAGGATCCTGCTCATCCTTTGGTCTTAAGAGACTGACAATGAGGACTCTGATCCTCCACTGGCTGAGGATGCTTTTGACTTTCCTAGAGCAAAGAATGGATATGCACTTGAGGAGGATGGTCTTTGTGAGGGAAATGAAGAGGAAGGTGACCATGAAGATTCTTCCAGTGTGGAAGGATCAGTGGATGAGTACATCTATGATGACGGGTCTGACAATGCGTTAGATGAGTGTTGTTAGGGGCTCTCATTTTTTTTGTCTTTTGTACCCCTTTGTAAGAAAGAGATTTTTTCTTGGACCATTCTCAGTTCTTGACTTATCTAATCCATACTTGTACTTTTGAGCTCTATATGAATATCATTTGTGTATGGTTGTTACTCTATGATTAAGGCTATTTATTGTATAGTCTTTCACTCTCTTGTTATCTCTTCCAGGCAAAAAGGGGGAGAGTAAGTAGTCCAATGATGTTATGATGGGGTACTCTATTAGGGGGAGCTGTGTGTGATATGTAGGGGGAGTTTCCTAAGCTTATGGGATTCTCTGAAAGAGAGATTAGCAGAGTCTTCAAATTTAGGGGGAGTATAACACCACCTAACCTAATCCTAAATTGAACAACTCTCTTGGCACTCACCACCAACACACTCACATTGCATCATGTTCATTATTCTCACTTTTTATTTAAAAGGCATGAGGAAGGTATGTGTGTGTTGTCATTTGCAAGAACAGGTTCAACTTAAGAGAAACAAGATCAGTTCTTAGGTGTTGCCTTGTATTTTTTATTCTGTTGTTTGTAATTATTATTGGGGTAGAATCCTTGTACTAGGGTTTTTCCATGAAATTGACAAAGGGGGAGATTGTTGGGTCATGGGTATGTAGTTTGTCAATCTCATGGTCAAACAATCTATGTAAGTCTTGTAAGGGTCCCAAGATGCACCTAAGATCATCAACGTATCATGGAAGACAAGTCAACCAAAGACAAGAAGATCAAGAGTTGGAGCTGGGCTCCGAGTGTCTCATACAAGACAAGAAATATGCATGCATTCATATAGACATTTAGAATGCTTGTGAAAGCCCCAAAGAAGCCTAGGAATGTGCATGCTCAATGGCTAAAATCTAGGGTGAGATGCCCATGGGAAGTCCCCTCAAAAAATCAAAATATCACATTTTACAGGCTCTTTGACCAGTCACCAAGTGCTCAACCAGTCAGGAGTCTTAGATTGGTTCCCATAAGAGAAGGCATACAAGGATGCCTTGTGAGCCTTGACCGATCAAGTGACAGGTTAAGGTCTAATCGGTCACCAAGTGTTTGATCGATTAAGTAGCAGATCTAGGCTAACCGATCACTAAGTGCCTGATCGATCAGGACACTCAGGATATGGCACCCGAGGGTGATGCCCCTTGAGGCCTAACTAGTCAAGTGATAGGTCATGGCCTGACCAGTTACCAAGTGCTTGACCTATCGGGGATGCGATTCTGATTTTTTCAAACTCCGTTTTTTGGATTAATGGCCATCATTATTTGCCCATTTTGGGAGATTCCAATCCTAATGTGGAGAGTGGATTCTGTCCACTATAAAAGGGAAAGTTTCCCTTCAGGGCAAACATCTTTAAGCATTTTGAAAGAGAATCATCTTGAGCCTCCTTTAAAGAAAAACCTTCCTCCTCATTTTTCTTAAGCTTTGAAGCCCCACATCTTTATGAGAAACACTCTCTTCACACTAATCTCTCTCTCTCCCATTTGCTACTATTCCTTGAGAGACCTAAGCTTGGTTAAGCTCTAGGAGCTCAAGAATCAAGGCTTTAAGTGTTGTGGGTGAACTAAGACACACTAGCTCTATAAGGAGCACTCCCACTTGACCAAGTAGAAACATTAGGCATATTATGGTAATATTTTTTTTCTTCATGCATTCATTTACACATTCTCTTTGCCTTACTTCCACCAGAGACACTAGAAGTTGACCACACTCGCCAGAGTTACCAAGTGTATTGTGCAGCTTGCTTTGTGCAAGTAGATAGATTTTGTATGTTTTTGACCTATATTGTATTAGGCAATCTAAATGAAATATACCTAAGCTCAGTAATAAGCTTTAGAAGAGTGGATGTGGGTGGTCATCGTATTAAACCACTATAAAGCTCTTGTTGTGGATTGAGTGTGTGATTGCTTGTCTCTATACCTTTGTGCACAATACTACTCTTATACTCTACATGTTTGTTAAAATACTTGAGTACACATCTTGTATCACACACACACACTTTGGGTAAGCTTAAGAAGATTAAAATCAATTCTAACATTTGAAAAAAGGGTAAGTTAATTTTTATATCCTATTCACCCCTTAGAGGATAACCTAATCAGTATTTCAAAATGCATGTCACGAATAACTTCTAACATAGATGGCATGAAAATGTGCATTGTGATAAGTGTGTTAACAACATTCTCAAAAAGAACGTTGTTAAAGTAGACTTAACTATAGATATTAATAGCATTCAAAAATAAAATGCCATAAAAACTCATCATTTACGACATTCATGTCCTGAACGCCGTTAATGTCATGCCGTAAATACTCATTTTTGTTGTAGTGACACTAAATTAAATCTCGACAAGAGTGGACATAACGTTTTCTTTACAATTATCAAGGACTGAATGCTAGACATAAGCTCAAGCATGGCAAATGCAAAGCTTCAGTGCCTAACTTGCAAGAATTGAGTCCTTGGTGATAGCCATAGAAAATCTTAAGGCCACCCACCAAATAGAGAGAGAACAAAAGGAGGTTGATTGATATTTTTAAATATTTGTGCATCTAAATAGTGGAATTGAGATTTTCGGATTCCAATTTCGTCCATTTATATACACATCCAAAGGGTTGCGGTTTTTAATTTTGCAAAATTGGAATTCCAAAGGCATTTCCAAATTTGTTGAATCCAAATGCACCCTAAAGACTTGGGAAGGTGTGGGAATTAGAGATAAGATTAATCTTTAAAAGTTGGATTGGTCCAGTGACTTGGAAGCTTGAAAATCCAAGTTATTTGATAACTCATCTCTAATATGTGTGTGTGTGTGTGTGTGTGTGTGTGTGTGTGTGTGTGTGTGTGTTTGTTGACGTTTATATTGTTTCAAACTAAATGGTCTTAAAACCAAGTTACTCGACCGAGATACTTGAAAACTCATTTTTGTGCCATAGATTAGTAACACCTTAACTATCAATAATTGGTGCTAAAACTACTTGGAGTGACTTGACTCTCCTATTGTAAATACAGTAGGCTTGTGCTAAAACTATTACTTTCATAGAATAGGTGAATGGATAAAAAATGTTCACCTTAACGAATGCTAACCACTGCTCCTTGTTAGGCTGCGGGCACATCAGCACCAAAAAGTGAATATTCGCTCCCCAAAAAAGTGAAAATCACTTTTCAACACTGATGTGTCCGCCCCTGACAAGGAGCAGTGATGAGTATTTGTTAAGAGAAGCGTTCATAAACCGATCCCATAGAATAGATGAGATGTTCGAAGAGTAAGACTAGTATTACCAATTTCGTTTCCCATCCCTCTCAACCATGATTAATATCATGTGACACTATTTGTGGTGCGCTTTTTATCATGATCTCCAATTTTAATAAATTGATTTGATATACTTTTTTTCCCTATTGTAATAACAATTTTCATGAAAGAATCAATCATGACTTGATTTTTGTTGTTTTAACCCCAAAAAAAATATGCGAGAATATTTTTAACACAATTTTTTTTTTACATTTTACTTCTTATTTGTGAGGATTAGCCATAGCATTGGCAAATACATGTGTATTTGTAAGTGCTTTAAATAAAGGATCACAAAAAAAAATATTGACAAAAAGATCTCTCTAAAAGAAAATTACATTTTAATCCATATTTGTAAGGAAAAACAAAAACCCTTGTAAATACAATAGTAATAGCAAGGGCTAACTCCTTGCCCTTGCAATATATATATATATAT
>JAOXJP010159130.1:0-12938 GCA_025762735.1 Platanus orientalis
GATTATGAGAAGATATAGTGGTTATGGATAATGTGTGTTATGTGGGTCTATTGTTAGCACATATTTGAAATCCACCAGTAAAAGAGGAACACATGGAAAAGGGCATAATAATCTGCATTAGTGGAAAAGGGCATCGGCTAATTTAACTTGTTCACGAAACCAAGTTCAACGAGGTGTTTCTAAGAGAAGAGTAGCGAATAATCTGCATTTCCTCGAAGGATTAGATTCAACGAGGTCTTCCCTATCTCAAGAGGATAGACAGCAGCTAATCTGTCATTTGAAAGTATCCCTATAACCGACATTGTATTATTTGTACTTTCAATTTCAAGTAAATTCTTCTTTACATTGTCTATACTACGTGCCATTATTTAGTGTAAAAGTCCTCGGTCTAGAGGCATTACCAGACCTAGAACCATTTTGATAATCCAAGTTGGAAAGACTAGTACATGTGTCAATCCTAAACAAAAAAATTATTGTTGACCACCAACAAATTGGTGACTACAATGGGAGGTTTCGAAGTATTTGTTGTGCACTCAAAGCCATAAAATGGCACCCCGACGAGACAAACAACCAATCAATGGTATGTGATGAGACACGTGAGTTGTCTCTCAACATCGAAAACAAGCTCGATGATCTCATCAAGAGAATGAGGAAAGAATTCAAAATGATGTCAGGCATCTTGGGAGATGTCCAACTAAAGATACTCCAGCCTTTGGTGGAAAATGTTAGAGCCAGTTAAGACCTAAGAACCAGGGACTGAGGAGTGGCTGACAAAACAAATATCCTAGAATCCTCGAATAGGCCCGGGGGACATGAGAGACCTCTTTGATACCCTAAAGAGCCACGAGTCGAGGTTTTCCCTGAGCAAGCCCAGCAGGAACCCATTCAAGTGTCCACAAGAGGGCCAGAATCTGGGAATCAAGGCCCTATGGGATATCCTGTAGGGACCAATGTTCAACTGGATCCCGAAGGGGTCGAGGTACATGAAAACCCAATCTTCGAAATCAATGAAGTACCTCCACAAGAACATTAGGGGTCCTAGATCAAGTCGACAAGACCAAGGTAATGGTCGAGCCAGGTACTATGGTCCAAACGTCCAACCATCTCATTGGAATGACCAATTTAGGTATAACGACCATCCACATGGACACGTAAGCACAAGACCTGTGCCTCCTAGGAGGCAAGAGCCACCCAACTACTAGGAAAACCAATTCCATAGGGGAAATGCTAATGGATATGTCGGGATAAATCAATGATACGACAGGGAGCAAGACCCGCCAAACTATTGAGAAAATCCCACTCCTAACAACGAGGAATTCATTGGTATCGGTATGGGGTACCAAGCTCAACCTCCAAATTACCAAAGGGCCTATCCAAGCCCAAAACAACCATATGGTGTTGTCCTATGAGGGTACACCCCAAACCCTAGAGAACAAGTTATAGGAGTTCTCAAGGAGTTGTATGGACCTGGCCTTCGAAGGGTTGCATGACCAACATATAAAAAACCCTACCCTGGGAAAATTGACAAGGACTATGAGTTCTTTCGAGGGTATAAAATACCCGACTTCACTACTTTTTCAGGGGAAGATAGTAAAACAACTATGGAACACATAAGTCGATTCACCACATAATGTGGAGAATTTTCAAATTTAGGGTATTACAAAATAAGACTATTTCCAAATTCCCTCACAGGGTAGGCTTTCACTTGGTACACTAACCTCCCACCTAACTCGATAAGAAGTTAGGAAGAAATGAAGGATAAATTCCAAGCCCATTTTGCTTGAGCAGACATTGGGGTCTAGATGGTTGATTTGACTAGGTTAAGGCAACAACCAGGAGAAACTGTAGAAAAATTCATTATGAGGTTCAAAAGAGCCAAGTCAAGGTGCCTTGGTGGCCTACTCGAGGTCGAGTTTATAAAACTCACCTAAGACGAGCTTGATTTTGAGCTTAGGAAGAAATTCGAGGGAATGATCTTCTTAGATTTATTCGAGTTGTTAGAGAGGGCAACCCATTACGAAAACATTCTCCGAGAGGACAATTAGAATCGAAATTCATCGTATAAGACCTACCATCAAGACCCTAACTATTAGGTCGACCTAGCGAAATTTGTAGGAAACAGACTGTTTACATGTGAAGCTCTGGCTAGAAAAGACAACCAGGCCCAGGAGTCGAATAAACCGTAAGCTGCAACAAAAACTTATTCCTTCAATCTGACTAAGGCTGACTAGATATTCGACATGTTGCTCGAGGCTAAGCAGATTAAGTTAGTCGGGAGGCACAAGATCCCCACACAAGAAGAGTTACGTGCGAAGGACTATTACAAGTGGCATAACTCCTTTACACACCTGACTAACAAGTGTATAGTGTTTTGAAATATCATACAAGAGAGAATTAACAAAAAATTGCTCTGGTTTCCAGATAAAACCAATGCTATGAATGTCGACATGATAACAATAGATTAGACAAGGAAAAAGAAATCACAAGATGCCATAAAAATGAGTAAGAATTTGGGATTTACTAAAATTGTACATTGTGTAGGACCACGATCGAGACCTTCAACTATTAGTAGGGCTACAAATATGGTTGAGCATGGGAAAAAACCATTTGAAGACTTCAATGTAAAGACATGAGAGTCACAGCTCGATGGCAGAAATAATGAAAAGAATCTGGTCGAAGAAAACGATTTCTACCTCTACGATAGATGTGGTAAAATAATGGCCAATCTTATGGCCATGGCTGCAAAAAGGGAGAATGAAGCCCCCCTAATAGTCGAGCTAGCCCAGAAGAGGAAAACACACCATAGTGCAAGAATCCCTTTCCATGCTCCCCATGCCAATGACTGGCGACCCAACAAATAGGTAAGAGAAAGAAGATAGTATGTGAACAAACCCTAGATGAGGGTAGAGCAACCCCGGGAGGCAGCATAATTCTCGAGGATAGTCAAAGCGCCTGCTAGGGAGGTCAATAGGTGGGTAAAAGTGACTGTGCCTGCTAACAGGTAGCATAATAGGGACCTACCAATATACAAGTATGGGTATAACCCTGACTTCCCCTCAATGACCAGAACTCAAAAAGGAGGTGGTTAAGGCAACAAGCCTTAGCCCAACAAGGACACCTGATCAAAGTCAAGGGTTAGGTTTGCAATAGGATAGACGAGGAGAGACCATCTAGTATTAGGTAGCTAGATATACTAAGCCAGACTGCCAATTCGACATGTCATCCTATAGCAAATCAAGCAGAAGAGAGCACAAAAAGCTGGAGAGAGGATATTATCCCATCCTTAACGTCAACGATAATGGGGAGCCTAGATCGATACAGGTACTTATTAGCCGAAAGCCAAGAAAACCTAAGAAGTCTCACCAAGACAAGTTGCTAGATATCTCGACAAAAATCCGAGCTAAAGGAGGAGAGAAACGATAGCAACAACATAGGAGTTGGGCATACATGGCAGAAATACCATCAAAGGAAAACGATTTTCTCGATTTTGAGAAGAAAGGATTGTTTGTTGACTCCTTCACACCTTCAGAATCAATAACAGACAATCTCCCTATCAACAAGGGTAATATCACCAATATCTGTTTTGGTAGTCACCTCGAGAGGGAGGTCGACTGTAATATGATTCTCACATTGCCTGCCAAGTTTAAAGCCCACCAAGACTAAGTGTTCGAGGTGGAAAAAAAACTTTGGGATATCATCTCAAAGAAACCGGTGGCCATAGAGCTGGAAGAAAATGTGCCAAAGGAAGATGAGTGCAGAACAAATGTAGACGAGAGTACAGGTAAACTTACTTTTGATAAACCCTCAAGGAATATGACCCAACATTTGAAACCTTTATACATAAAGGTACATATAGAGGGACGACCCACTAATAGAGTGCTAATCGACAATGGGGCGGCTATTAACATCCTCCCTTTGTCAATGATGAGAAAATTATCAAAGGTCGATAGTGACCTAGTGCTAACAGACGTATCTATTTGTGGTTTCTTAGGGAACGCTACTCGAACCAAAGGAGTCTTTCCACTTGAGTTACGAGTCAAAAATCAAACACAAGTGACCGCTTTTTTTGTTGTCGACACTACTTCAAACTATAATGCACTGCTAGGAAGAGATTGGATACACTCAAACTGGTGTGTCCCATCATTTTTGCACCAACTTTTACTATTTTGGAATGATAGTAATTGTGTAGAAGTTGTACATGCAAATCAAAAACCATTCCTGGCCTCAGCAAACAATGTCGAGGCCCATCTTTATGATGACGGTGTTGGAACAATCAAGCTAGTCAGACAAGACAGTGAAGAAAAACCAACGGAGGTCACCGTGCAAAAGAGTAGAGAGGAAGAAGCCTCGATGAGTGACAAGTTCAATGAATTGTGCAAAGAACTTATCGACCCCGATGTAATAATAAGACTAGAGAAATTAAGCCCAGAAAGCAAACAAGAGTCGAATGGCTAGTCCTAATAAAGAAAAACAAGAGGTCATACAAATGGCCATAAAAAGATTGTCAAGATACCTGACAGAAAAAAGAGTTAAGATGTATCTTGCTAAGTGCAGTACTCAAGAGTTACTCAATGAGCATGACGTTGTAAGAATCGAGTAACTAAGAACGGCCCCTACTAAACTAGATGATCTCAAGGCTGAAGTACTAGATGAATTAAGAGAAGTAAACTTAGATACCACAGAAGACCCACGAGTAACATACGTTAGTACCAAACTCAAGGAGTTAGAGCTCGAGCAGATCATGAGCGTCCTAAGGCAATACAAAGATTGCTTTGCCTAGGACTACTCAGAAATGCTTGGGTTAGATAGAAGGCTTATCGAGCATCGACTACCTACAAAGGATGGCTACTTTCCCTTTCAACAACCACTTCGACGAATGACCAACAAGGTAATCTTGAAGGTTAAAGAGGAAGTCAAAAAATTATTGATGGCAGGGTTCATTTGACCAACCAGGTATGTCGAATGGCTCTCGAACATAGTTTCAGTTGTAAAAAAGAATGGTAAGCTTAGAATTTGCATTGACTTTAGGAACCTTAATACGACCACTCCTAAAGATAAATACCCCATGCCTGTGGCTGATTTGTTAGTCGATGGGGCAGTGGGACATCGAATACTATCATTTATGGATGGACATTCTGGTTATAATTAGATCTTTATCGATAAAAAAGATATCCATAAGACAGCCTTTCGATGTACAGAATCAATAGGCATGTTCGAATGGGTAGTCATGCCATTTGCCCTGAAAAATGCTGGGGCAACATACCAGCGGGCCATAAATTATATTTTCCACGACATTATTGGAAAATTTATGGAGATATACATCAATGATGTGGTGGTGAAGTCCCAAGATTTTGATAACCACCTGCTCAACCTAGAAAAGGGATTTCTCAAGATGAGAAAACATCAACTAAAGATGAACCCTTTAAAATGCGCCTTTGGAGTAAATGCTGAAAACTTTTTAGGATTCCTAATACATTACTGAGGGATTGAGATAGATTAGAACAAAGCTAAGATGATTATTCAAGCCCAGCCACCTTCTACGAAGAAGGAAGTTCAACGACTTCTTAGACAAATCAATTTCCTTAGACATTTTATTTCTAATTTGATAGAAAAAACAAAAGTGTTTTCACCCATACTCCGATTAAGGGGGAACGAAGCATTTGAGTGGAAAGAAGAGCATCAACAAGCATTCGAGAAGATCAAGGAATACCTAATAAATCCACCAATGCTGGTGTCACCAAGGAAAGACAAGCCCCTGAAGTTATACATTTCAGCCACATAAGACTCAATAGCAAGTTTATTGGCCCAAGACAACGAGGAAGAACACGAGCAATCTGTGTTTTACTTGAGTCGAGTTTTATAGATGGCTAAGTATAACTATCCTATGATAGAGAAATTATGTCTAACATTGTACTTCGCATCAATGAAATTAAGACATTAGCTTCTGTCACATGGGGTCTATGTTGTGCCTCAAACTGACGTAGTAAAATACATGTTGTCATGGCCCATGGCAAAGGGTAGGATTGGTAAATAGAGTCTCTCACTCCTTGAGTTCAATCTTATCTATGTCCTACAAAAAGCAGTAAAGGGTCAGGATTTGTCAGACTTCTTGGCTGACCATCCCTACCATTCTGTTCAGACAAACAATGAAGATAATTTCATTACCCTCACCCCTTGGCAATTGTATTTTGATGGGTCCAAGACCAAGAAAGGATCCGATATAGAGATAGTAATCATTCTCTAAGAGGGATAGTCACATAATTGAATTTTAGACTGGATGGAGAATTTACCAACAACTAGGCTGAATATGAAGCCTTACAACTATGCTGAATATGAAGCCTTAGTCCGAGGGCTACTGATCCTAAACAGGTTAAGGGTAAAATCCCTCGAAGTCCTTGGAAATTCACAGTTAGTGATAAATCAAACTTCAAGAGACTATAAATGTATTAGCCCTGCTTTAATACCATATCGGAAAAGAGTCGACCAATTGTTAAAAACAGTCAATGATATCACAATAAAGTACATACCTCGAAACTTTAACCACAAGCAAATTTGATGGCTCAAGTTGCATCAGGATACAAAACAAGCTATAATCCCACTGAAGGGAGAAACAACATGCCAAGCCTATAGTTTGGGTACGAGAATTCCATCTTAGAAGAGGTTCTTAACATCAATGTCATTACTTCCAGAAACGGGAACTAAGAACAGGATGACTAGAGATAACCAATCAAGTAATACCTACAGAACCCTAGTCAGTGTGGAAGTAATTCCCTGAAACTCAAAGTCAGAGGATACATACTCTGGGGTGATCCTCCAGAGTTGTTTAAGTGAGGGGCTGATGGTATATTGCTAAAATGTCTGGGGACTGATGAAGCTAAACTTGCAATGGCAGAAGTCCACGAAGGAATCTACGGTGCATACCAATTGGGCATAAAGATAAGATGGTTGATCCATCGATATGGATATTTTTAGCCAAACATCAAGCAAGATTGCATCAGATATGTCCAAGGCTACCAAGCTTGCCAACAACATGGCCTAGTGCCCCAGGTGCTAGTAACAAACTTACACACAATCATAAAACCTTAGCCATTTAGAGGATGGGCCCTCGACATGATTAGAAAAGTCAAGCCAACCTCGATAAGAAGAAATTTCTTTATTTTGGTTACCATAGACTATTTTACAAAGTGGGTGGAATGTAAGCTCTATCAGGATGTTAACGAGAGAGATGTAATACATTTTATAAAAGGAAATGATAATACATTGATTTGAATCCCCCAATCCATTACTGTCGACCAAGGATTAATATTCAATGGGGCTCGAATAGGAGGATTCGCCAAAGATTATGGATTCAAAATAATAAATTCAACTCCTTACTATGCCCAAGAAAATGGACAAGCAAAGGCAACAAATAAGATAATAAAAAACAATTTACGAAAGATGGTAGATAGCAATACTGCCAATTGGGACAAATTACTGTCTGATGCTGTTTGGGCATATCGAACATCTAAGAGATCAAGCACAGGGACTATGCCTTATGCATTGGTATATGGACACGATGTTGTCCTACCATTAAAAATCATAGTACAATCCCTAAGGGTGGAAAATAAAACCATCTAAGTCATCTTGATTACCAAGATGCTATGATGTCCAAAATGGATGACCTTAGGGAAAAGCAGCTCGAAACCCTCAATTCTATTATTTCTCAAAAACTGAGAGTAGCTGAGGTTTATAACAAAAGAGTAAAAACTAAACCCTTCTATGAAAGAGAATTGGTATGGAACGTTATTTTACCAGTTGGGGTTAAAGATCCTAAACTAGGTAAATGGTCCCCAACATGGGAAGGACCGTTTCTAGTAACTAAAGTGTTAGATGGCAAATAGATTAATGCACATCGAGAGACAAGAACATGTTCGAACTATCAACAGAAAGTATCTAAAAAGGTACAAACCCTCAATGTGGCAACAAAAGGTGATTAATATAAAATATTAAATGTAAAAGATTATAGTATGGCCAAAACAAAAGTACAAAAAGAAATGATTGGTCAAAAGACTTTCACGAGAAAACAGATGCCAGTAGAGACCACCAGGTATCAATAACCTGATCATAGTCTTTGAGCTCTGCCTCACAAGTCGATAGTTCCCCTTCCAAGCATGGAATCTCCTTAGAATGGAGAGAGTCTTGTTCCATTACTTTCTCTAGCTCTATACTTGAATTATGAACACCTTCCTTCAACTTCTAGAGATGGACCTCGACCTTCTCAATCTCCACCATTCGAGCATTGATGTTTTCTACTAGCAAGGAAACATGCTCGACGGTCGACGACTGACGAGATAATAGAGATTCAAGTCGAGCCTTTAACTCCTAACCACGATCCTCTTTTGTATGCCTCAATTGAAGTTGTTCACAAGCTTGATTGAGAAGAAAGGGCTAAGAGAATACTAGCTCGTTGATCAACAGATAAGTAGTCAGGATGTTGAAGCAGCAGGTTGATGGAGTTAACAAGTGAAAAATTCACTGCAGGATCCATGAATACAACTGAAGGCCCAGCCATGAAATAGGATCGGAGCATCACCAGAGCCTGATGCAACTGATCTGAAGGCAAAGGAGATAGCCATGAAGGTGGCGAAGATCTCAATGTTCCTGTAACTCTGGAAGTGAAAAAGCTTGGCAGGAGATAGAAGTTGGGCCAAAAGACCAAGCATCTCATGGGAAGACTGGGTCATGACAGTTGCTGGTAACGACTCTGAGGAAAGAGGCTCGGTAGGAGCCTTCCAGGCTGTAATCACTAAGGCATGGTGTGAAGCACTCACAAAACCCTCCATTGTAATTTTATGGGAAGAATCTAGAACTGAGGAAGGAAAATCGGTAGAAGGTGTATCCAAGTCCATCAACCCAGCCGATAGTCCCTCAATAGGAGGAATGTCGTAGTCTCACAGTAGGACATCGATATCCTCTTGAACATGACTTACATTAGGGTCTGGGATAAATGCCTCATTCTATGCAGCTTGTCCTAAGGTTTTAGGCTGATGTTCCTCAATAATAGTTTTACTTTGTCTCTAGTTTACTTCCTCTTTCTTGTGTGCTTCTTTCTCGAGTCTCTGTGCCTCATCTTTCGCTTGTTTTTCTCTCTGTCCATTTCTTCTTTTAGTCACCTCGAATTGTAGTTTTCTATTTTCCTCGTCTTTCCTTCTTCTTTCTGTTTCCTCTTCCCTCTTCTTCTCTTCATTTTTCTTTTTCTCTTTCTCTTCCTCTATTCTCCTCTTCTCATCATTTTTCTTTTTCCCTTCCTCTTCTCTCATCTTTTCCTCGATTCTCTTTACTTGTTTTTCTCTCTTTTTCTTCTTCTTCTCTCTTCTTCTCCTCATCTTGCCTTTTCTTCTCCTCTTCTTACCTCTTTCTATCTTCTTCTTTCTTTTTTCTCTCTTCTCTTTTTCTTCTTGTTCCCTCTCCTTTCTATCTTGTTCTTTCTTTCTCCTCTCTGTCTCTCTCTTGTCTTTTTCTTCTTGTGCTTTTCTTTGTAGCTATTTTTCTCGATCCTGCTCTGCACTTACCTGTCAGTTTGCAAGATCTTGTTTCTTTTTCCTTATTAATTTCTTCTTTCTTTTATTTCTTATCTTAATGTTTTCTTTTTTCCTTTTCCTCGATTTTCAACCTCTTCGCTTCCTTCTTTTTCTCATTAGCAACTCTCTGGTTCTCCTCCTACAAACAAGTCAAATTATCATTTAATGCTTTAATTCTTTTTTCAACTCGAACCTTGCTTGTTCTTTAGCCTCGTCAATTTTCTTCTAACTTAGAGCCTCGAGTTTGAGTCTAATCTTTTTCAATAATTCTTCTTTTTCTTCGAGTTCCTGTCATAATTGATCTTCAGTGGATAAGATGACATCCTTCCGCTTCTTTCTAACTAGATCACCCTCTCCCTCTGGTTGATGCTCGATTTTGACAGCTTGAACAACTGCCTTCTGTTGGTTATGCATGTCATTCATGGTCAAAGCCTTGATGCCCTCTTGGCATCTGTATTTTCTCGGACTAACATCAGGCTACTTGTCTAGTCGAGAGGGAGCTGAAAGTGCAGGGATAGCACGGAGAGAAGCAGCTACAAAGTTGGTAGGGTAAGAAACCCGAAAGTTAACAAAATGAATGAAAAAAAGAAAAGTAAAAGGATATACCTGCTATTGAAGGAGCTTTATAAGGAGGGCACAGTCAACCTTTAATCTAACTTAGTGGCTCTCGAGCGCCCTCCAGAAAACTCGACCACTAAGTATCAAACCAGGGAGTGGACTCTAGAACCCTTCGAAAGGGTGAGACGTAAAGCAACATTATAGCTAAATTGTTTCCTCCTATCTTCTCGATGAACAAGTCTCTTGAATTGGAGGGATGCATTTCCCAGGGAGAATTCAGCGTAAAGATAAGGGGAGTAAGAATGCATTAGACAAGCCCAAACTATCGAGCACACATGTTAAGACAATAAGTCTTGACATTATCAGATTTATGAAAAACAAGGTCTTGAGACAAGATACAAGAAGCCCAGATCCTTAAGGCTTTGAATACTGATTAAGAAGAATTTGGTTGCCATGCAAGATAATAGGTAGAACCAAATTTCAAATCTCAGAATGGGATGAAATGGATGTTAGAACGAACTTTTTATGTATCAAGAATGACATCGATACATTGATAAAAAGTAGGGGATGATGTTTCAGGATATCGAGCTTTGAGCCACTACTGTGTGTTATAGGATGGGACTCGAGTCTGATAGTTCAATGGAACAGGAGATAAAGTTGGGAAATAGGGAAAAATCCATAGAGGGAGAAGCCATAATGGTCCGTTGACTAGTCCGTTGACTAAACCAGAGAACCTCTCTCCAGTCAAAGACCAGAGTGCTTGATAAAGAATAACAGGAATAAAAGGACCCAAAGCAAATCGACGGTTCGAGGCTAAGGCTGTAGCAATAGGGGCATACCCTAAAGTGATCCTCTTAGAGGATGAGCAAACTAAGAATTTACACAACCAATAAAGATAAAAAGAACATTCCTCTTGGAATGTGACCTTGTTATCGGACTTACCCATTTCATAGACAAGGAAAGTGTAGGACAAATGAGAGGATTATGAGGGGCAATGGAAGGAGGATCGTGAAGGATCAGAAAATTTGGAGAGAATGACGTCACCATCAGCAGAGAAATTGAGCAGATGATAAATGTCAGCCAATGTCACCGACATGGGACCCTCTAGGAGTAAGAAATAAGTAGGAGGCTAGCATGTCAAAAACGCAGAAAGGAGAGATTGGTTAAAGGGCATATCTGATTTAAAAAACAGGATGGCTCCAATAAGACCCAGCTTCTCCCATTTATCTTGCCTTTGAGAAAGCATGTGATCTACCCAGTCAGCCTAGGAATGGTTGGACTTATACTAGGAGCCAAGCTAGATCTTTCTTTTCCATTTGCCCCAATCGATAGCCTCAAAATAGAATAAAGGTGCTCCATGGAGGTCGACTGGAAAATAGTGAGACATTTGAGGTAGGGTCTCCTTTAGAAAGGTAAGACCCAGGCTAATATGAAAGAGATTGGAGTTAGACGAAGCACCATCAGAAGGAAGGTCAACGAAGATTGCCATAGACATGGCGTTACCACTTATACTCATAGCACACATGTGTTTTACCACAACTAAAGTGGTCTCTGTCTCAACCACATGAATCTCCCCTTTTTCTGGTTGATCGGTGGGAGAAGAGTTTTCCTTGGATTCGACGGTGATGGGCACAATCTGTTTCACATGGGCCATAAAAAGTAGATTGAAAATCAGGCAAAATAGAAGAAGATGAAGAAGTTCAAAGTAGAGGAAGTGTTGGAAAATGGCGTTAATTGGAGCAAAAATCACATTTATAGGTGACGACTGATGTGATTGCACCCGTATTGGAAAACAGCGGGAGATCAACACGCGTTTGATAAGGATTCAAACCAGACATGTTCGGGGAGCATTTGTTAGCACATATTTGAAATCCACTAGTAAAAAGAGACGCGTGGAAAGTGATGACACGTAAGCAAAACGGTTGCGAAGGGAAGCCACGTTGGGCATCATATGAAGCGCAAAGAAGGGTCCCACCAATACCACGTTAAGGATACATGACTCAATTAGTGAACAAAGTGGTCCATGATTTAAACTGAAAAATGGTTAGATAACAAACGTGGAGGAGTAACTATAGCATCGTGGATAAACTCCTATAAATAAAGAGAAACAGTGAATTGTAAAGGATAACAACTCAATTATTATCAACAGATTCTACTTTCTATCAATAGTCATAGTTCTAGATTATGCTTAGGAGCAATTAATTCCTATAGTGACTTGAATCCCTATCTTCGGTGATTTGACTACACCGTAGACCTAGATTCAACAAGATTCTTCCAGGAGGACAACGACCAACCTGTGTCGTTCGTAGAACCAAATTCAACGAAGACCTTACGGAGAAAAGGGCATCGACTAATCTGACTCGTTCATGAAACCAGGTTTAATGAGGTGCTTCCAAAAGAAGAGTAGCGGATAATCTGCATTGACTCAAAATATCAGATTCAATGAAATCTTCCCTATTTCAAGAGGATAGACAGCGGCTAATCTGTCATTCGAAGGTATCCCTGTAACTGACATTGTATTATTTATACTTTCGATTTCAAGTAAATTCTTCTTTACATTGTCTATAATAGATGCCATTATTTAGTGTAAAAGTCCTCAGTCTAGAGGCATTACCGAACCCGAAACCATTTTGATAATCCAAGTTTAAAAGACTAGTACACGTGTCAATCCTAAACAAAAAAATTATTGTTGACCACCAACATCTATATTGTGTGTGTGTGTGTGAGAGAGAGAGAGAGAGAGACAGAGAGAGAGAGACACAGCTTGGGTGGTCTAGTTAAGCTGATTCCTCTAATTACTTCAAAATTTTCATGGAAGAC
>JAOXJP010159141.1:0-12937 GCA_025762735.1 Platanus orientalis
AATAAAGTCTTTAACCAACTAAAATATTGATTCAAGTTTGTTAATTTCTTATATGTATTTATATATGATATGTTTTTTAATTTGTTGTCTCTTTTTTTACACTTACTTTTCATCTCATCTGTTTTGTGGATCTTTTTAACCCCCAACACATCATGTGGTAGCTTATAATTCACCATATACACTACATACACTTTTTTACCATAGAATATTTTCTTCACACACACACACGCACATATATATATATATATAAAAGTTTGGGCTTTGGACCGGGCCTTGAGCTGGGCTCTAATAAAGGTTCCGACCTTCAACTCAGGTCTGGGCCCTTTTTGGGCCAAATTTTGGATTGGACCGGATTTAGGTTGGCCCGAACCCATGCTCAGCATCAAGAGACACGGGCCGACGTAAATGGTGGCTCCAAGCCCGACATAAATCTTCACGTCGCAGATGATAGACACACATGTCAACATCAGCCCCTTATCAAATCCGCGTGCCTATCCCTAACAACAACCACACAAACCAAAAATAAAGATCTGGCCAAACCGGTCAATAAAAATAATCACAAATATTCATGGACTAAAACACCCGCTATCAGCACATCCTCTACGTTTTATAACTTTTCTAGAGAAGAAAAAATCTAAGGCTGCTTCAGTAATTTACACGCCCCAAGATAAGTATCGTCTTCACCCGCTAACAGAACGATTTTCGTTACACGGTTCTCTCTGTTATTTAGTGGTTTTAGTAAAGAAGTGCAGAAGCGAAGAAGGAGAAGAGAAGAAAAGAGAAATAATGGGAGTTGTTATTATAGACGGATCGACGGTTCGAGGCTTCGTAGAAGACGAAGAGGCGTTCAAGAAGAGCGTCGAGGAGCGGTTCGCTGCTCTTGACCTCAACGGCGACGGTGTTCTGTCGCGGTCGGAGCTGCGTAAGGCCTTCGAGTCCTTCCGACTCCTCGAAACCCACTTCGGCGTCGATGTGATCTCCCCGCCCGAGCAGCTCAGCCAGCTCTACGACTCCATCTTCGAGAAGTTCGACTGCGACCACAGCGGGACTGTCGATCTGGAGGAGTTCAGGTCCGAGATTAAGACGATCATGCTCGCCATCGCCGACGGTCTTGGATCGGCGCCGATTCAGATGGCCATCGAGGACGATGATCAGAGTCTCCTTAAGAAAGCTGCGGATCTGGAGGCGTCGAAGATCGCCCACGCCTCTTGAATAGATTCCGTCAGTTTGCGGTCAATCGGACGAGGTAATCACTCGGTAGATAACTCTCTTCTACTTGTAAGGGTTTGGGGTTGCTTTAGGTTTCTTGACTGTATCACTTTGCGTAGTTTATCCACTTTAAGAATCTATAATTTCCGAAAATTGCATTTCTACTATTAAACCCATTAAAATATCCAGACAACGGATAAGGATGTATTGAAACATGAACCATATTCTATTCGTTTATTTATCCAAATATCATATACAAAACCGTAATTACATGAACAACTTCTCATTTATTACACCGACAACTTTCCTTCCATTAGGCTTTCCAAGGGGGATACAATGAGATATCCTTATAAATAATCTCAAGAAGGCAAGAGGAGAGATCATTCATAACAGGATAGATAGGAATTCAAAATACCATTTCATCATTTAGCAAAGAAATTAACTGCATAGTAAGAGGTTCTAGATACATTAGACAAAATAACTGAATCAAATAGAGATATGTAGTGAGCACAATCCTCCATCAAAGCTCTAATGCACTAGGGCCATTAATTTGAGTGTTGCTTTAGGCCTTGGATGATGGCCAACACATCTCCTTTTAGGACTATATACTTTACATCTGTCCTAGAGCATGAGAGATACCAAACCCAGTTGTTTTAGCTTCGGCTTCTTCCACCAAGAATAAGCATTTCAAGATAGAATAGGCAATCACCGGTCGTGCATGATCATCCCGATTAATAGCATCGCAAAGAGGTCTTGGAAGGTGTTGGATCTCGGAATTATTTATTTCCTTTTAACTATTTTAGTGACACAGGTTTGTAAATGACTCGATTAAGAGGACTTTCAACTGGTCTTGGAAGGAAAGAAATAAAAAACGAATCAATCTAATAATTTGTAATTTAATAAAAATTATAAGATAAATGCCTTACTTGGTATGGTTGGAGCAATTACTCTTTTCCAGGAACGCTGCCCTCAACAGTAAGCATCTCGAGCACAATTTGATTTGTAACAGACTATTGATTACAATTACAGAGATGTAATGAACTATGTTACTAATAAGTTACTCGTATTCTTAAAAGAAAAATAGATATGTTGGATGGTTGAAGATCTATTCGTGTGCAATTTATACTACCTTGATCAATTACAATATTCCTTCTTCACGTTGCCACTGTGTAAGTTTCTTTTTCATATTGTTAATTGCTCTATCAATGATAACGTCATTCACATATTTGTTCTGGTTGTTGGTTGTGGAGGCGAGGTGCATCATGCTACTCCTTTCTCACTTCCTAATTAACTATCTTCCGAAGTTTTAAACCCATGTTTTCAATTGTAACAATTGAAACATGTGTCAACAAACTAACGTAATATGCACCCTTCGTTTTGTTGTTTTATGTGCCGCCTAATCATTGGTCATCTTCAAAATTAGTGGGATCCGCATGTCACCGCTATTTCAAAAACTTGGTAAATAGGGGGACAAGCCTTTGAAAAAAAAAAAATTCAAAAAACCTATTGTGTCTAGTGATGCATATAAAACGAATGTGGCATATATCTATATTCGGTTTATAAATAGATATTTTCAAAACGAGCCAATATTTAATCAAATTGGATACACGGGTTTATATTTGTATCCGTTAAGTTGATCGAATATCGGATATAAACACGGATATATCTGATCACACAATTCTTACCAAATTTATTAAGGTAAAGTTGATATATTCATATCTAATAAGTTAGGCAATGGTTCATGATTAATATTTTGGGTACGTCTTTATTTCAACTAGTCGGTAGTTAGAACATGAATGATCTAATGGTGACAACTTAAAATTTGAGTTAAGACTCCTTTTGAGAATAGGAGTCATGAACGGTAGCTCCAAGGAGAAATAAAATTAGGGAAAAAGAAAAAGAGAGAGAGAGAGAGAGAGAGAGAGAGAGAGAGAGAGATGGAAGAGCAGCTACAAGCAGTGTTTAATAACTAGCTAGTTAACTAAGAAACTTAGTCGAGTTACTTAACTCGGCAAACTTTGTGGTTAACCAACTGCTAAAACTGAAATGGCGTTAGCTTGCAGGTCACCAAGTAACTTGTCCAAGTTTTCTTGGAAATTGCAAGGTTAACCCAATTTCTTACCACAATATCATTTAACGCATTGTGCAAATCTAAAAAAATTTACATCACCGTCTCTAGTTGTCGTCCCTCTAGTATGCTCTATTCCAACTTTCCTTTCATCATTCATTTATTTTTTTGTATTTTTCATCAAAATTTTCCTTTTTTATACATTTTACTATTTTATCGTATTTATATAATTTTTTTAAAATATCAATATATTTTCATACTAACTAGTTGGTAATTGGTAATAAGTTACCGAGTAACTTGAAATGGTAGCCTTCCGAGTCATTGGACTGATCCGAGTTCTTAAACATTGGTTGCAAGTGGAGTTCTTAGGGTGGTTTTCTTCAAAGGTTTAAG
The DNA here is from genome assembly GCA_025762735.1 of Platanus orientalis. Taxonomy (NCBI): domain Eukaryota; kingdom Viridiplantae; phylum Streptophyta; class Magnoliopsida; order Proteales; family Platanaceae; genus Platanus; species Platanus orientalis. Next base: position 3,671 of record JAOXJP010159141.1, read on the forward strand.
AGAAGGGGGGATGTATAAAGGAAAATGGTGTGGGTTTTTAGGCCTTCATAAAACACATTTCTTTGTATGGATTTCGCATTTTCACAATGAAGAAATATTTGATTCTCTCCCATGGATGCAGACGCATTGCCAAATCATGTAAAAATCACCGTCTTGTCTTATTGTTGATTTCTTGGTTGTTTTATTCTTTATTACAAAGATCATGAGTTGTTTAGATTCATATCCCATCACATGGAATTTAGAGTTGTTTTTGTAGCGCCAACAATTGGTATCAAAGCTTTTAGTTCGTGTTTAGGAGGAAGAGGAAAAAATTGGTGAGAAAATATTTTATATTCAAATGGTTGTTTTCTAAAAAAACTAGGTTGATTCATGATGGTAATAAAGGCTTCCATCAGTCAGTTCTCTTTGGAGAAATTTAATGGAAATTGCAGTTTTACTCTTTGGCAAAGAACAATGAAAGATTTATTAGTATAACAAGGTTTATACATGACATTGCAAGGAAATAAAAGCAAGTCAAAAGAGATGGAAGATGATAATTTGAAAGACATAAATGAAAGCAGTTAGCACAATTTGTTTTATCTTATAGATAATGTATTCTTTAACTTGAGCATTCAGCCCCAGTTTTATGGGAGAAGTTGGAGAAACTCTATATGGGAAAGAGTTTCACTAACAAGTTATATCTAAAGTGGCTATTGTATCAGCTAAAGTTGAAAGAATGTGCAAATCTGTTGGAGCAATTAAATGTGTTTAATCAACTCTTGAATTAGCTACACAAATATAATGTCAAGGTGGAAGAAGAAGACAATGCTCTTTTGCTTCTTACCTCGCTTCCTAGACCTTATGACAACTTGGTGACAACGTTACTATTCGGGAAATATACAATAAGCCTAGAGGATGTCACAACGCACAATAAATGTTTTGAATAATACTCCTAAATATACTTAAGTCGGCACGCAATAAATTTAACTCAAGTAAATTGGCAAGCAAATGTTAACCACTACGTGGCTCCGTCATTGTGTATAGTTTCCTATACTAGAGTGGAAGCAAGGCGACTAGTTCTACTTCAGAGTTTGTGCAAGAGTAAAATGCAAGTGCCAAATTTAATTGCAAATCTATGTTAAATAGAGGTTAAAGTCCAATATGAAATAATTCACAGGCACACAAGAAAACAACAATTTATAGTGGTTCGGTTCTCCAACCTATGTTCGCTTTCAAACAGCTCACTACCAAGCCTAGTTGATTTTATGTTAATAGTTTACTACTATTACAAAAAAAAATCAACAAACTTACTCAACTTCCTCCAATGGCTCCAGTGAAGAAAGATTTCACACTCGGTGTCTCAGGTGAGTGCTTCTAGTCCAGTGCCTCCGGTGGCTCCGACGGAAATTCAATTTGTAGTAAAAGATCGAGATTGGTTGTAATGTCTTGGCCTCTTGCTAGTCTAATATTACTATGGTGCATAACCTTAAGAGCTCTTTCAAGCTATAATTCACACAAATGCAAATAAGATCTCAAATAGACTCAAAGATTGAGTCTTCAACACTCCAACACAACTTAGTAGATAGAATATACCAGTATGACTACTCATAAGTTGTGTGGCTTTGCTTCACATATGATATGCCAATAAAATTGCACAATAAATCTTTTTCAAAGCTTAAAACTCCCCCAAAGAATCTTTAATCAATTGTATACGATTAGTTATGTTTAATGAAGATCAAGTCCTCTAATTATAGTTTTCAAAACACTACTTTTTGAGCCTCAACAGCTCTATTCCAACAATCAAAAAACTAATTGTTGAGAACCTTTCGAATTTGGAGTTTCCAATTCTAGCATATTCGAGTGCTTGAATTGCCCTCGTTGAACACTTAGATCAGGTCATTGAAGCTCTCAAGGAGTGTTATTCGAGTGATCAAATCTGGATAAGTTTCTAGATGGCCCAGACTCAACCATTTTGAGTGCTTAGATATTCCCTTCAAGCACTCGAACCCTACCAGTTCTGTATTTCGGAGTTTTTTGATATTTTTTTGATACATTTAGAACTTGTCATTGGTTTGAGGCTTAGTCAAGGGTCATAAATTGAACTTTTAGGTCCTCCTAAGTCTAACCTTGGCCTATTTGAGACACTTGAGCACTTAACCAATTTTAGGACAAGTCATAGCTTGTCTTTACCTGTTCTAGCATTTGTACAGTTGCCTTAAACATTTGAACTTCTTCATTTAACTGAATTTGACTTTGAGCTGCTTGTGGAACTTCTTCAATTTCTATTGTTGCTTGAGCTTGGTCATTTGTTCTTCACCTTACTGATTTAGACACTCTTAATTACATAGAACCATAGCCTATTACAACACTTCTACCATTGTTATAATGGAATTGACAATACATTTAGACTTAACAGTCATTAAGTCCAAATCAAACAAACAAACAAACAAAAAAAGATCACCTAGAAGAACTTAGGCTAGCATTAGAAAGAATGAGAAAATACAAGTCAAAAATGAATCCTCTCAAATGTGCTTTTAATATATCTACGAGAAATTTTTTAAGATTTTTAGTCCATCAAAGAGGAATTTATATGGATAAAAATAAAATCAAAGTAATTCAAGCCATAGATCCACCAAGAAACAAAAATGAATTACAAAGGTTCCTGGGCCAAGTAAACTTTCTCCACATATTTATATCCAATTCAGTAGAAAACTCATGTGTTCGCCCTACTAGTAAAATTAAAGCAAGAGGACGAATTATTCTAGAAGGAAGAACATCAACAGGCTTTAAACAACATCAAAGAATATTTGTCTATGCCACCAGTGCTTATTCGTCTGAGGAATGATCATTCCTCCAGTTGTACATTTCTTTCGGAGAAGAATCCATCGGTGTGTTCTTGGCACAAGAGAATGATGATAGAAATGAACATGCAGTCTATTATCTAAGTAGAACGTTGAAAGACGTGGGTTGTTCACCAATATAGAAATCATGCCTTACTTCATACTTTTTGTCGTAAAATCGAGACATTATCTCTTCTAAAACACTGTGTAGTTGCTTTTAAGAATAAATATAATCAAATATGTGTTATCCAAGCCAATATTGCATGGTAGAATAAGCAAATGGATGTTGGCTTTTTAGAGTATTGCATTTAGTACATATTATAGAAGGACGTTAAATGCCAAGCATTAGCAAAAATTTTGGCAGACCATCCACAGATGGTGGATGAGTTTCCTACCAATGAATATTTTGAAGTAACTATCCTATTTTATACACCATGGCATTAAATGTTTGGTGAATCAAACATTGAGCAATCTTTCAATGCTACAATTATAATAATTCATCCATCTGGACGTAACATTGAATATGCCTTCCAGATAAACTTTCAATGAACTAACAATCAAGCAGAATATGAACCACTAATAATTGGATTAAAATCATCCTACAATTGGAGACAAAAAAATGTTGAAATATAAGATTTTCTATATTAGTCATCAAACAATTAACTGGAGAATATAGGTGTAATAGTTGGGTGTTAACCCCATAGTATACCAAAGTTACTCAACTCTTAGAATAAATTGATGATGTAATTCTTAAATTTCTTCCAAGATAACAGAATAAAATGACCAATGAATTAGCTCAGCTGGCTTCGAGATTAACAATCCTCGATATTATAAATTAGATGATGGTGGAGGTAGTCAAAATATCAATGTCATCTGTAAAAGTAAGAGAAAGAGGATTTGAAATTTTCTCGGTTGATTATGAGTCAACAAATGATTGGAGGAATCCAATCATCCAATATTTGAAGGATCCAAACCAAAAAGAAGGAAGAAAAATCAAAATGTTCACTCTAAATATGTTCTTCTAAAAGAACAACTCTATAAAAAAGGGATTTGATGGGCAGCTGTTAAGATGTCTTAGAAATGAAGAACGGTATAAATAACTGTTGCAGCCCACAAAGGAGTTTGTGAGGCCCATCAAGCAAGAATTAAAATGAGGATGTTATTAACGAGGTAAAGCTACTTTTCGACAACAACAGTCATGGTTGATTGTATAAACAATGTCAAAAGCATGGTCCTATGCACCAAGTGTTAGCTATGGAATTACATCCCATAATAAAACCTTAGCCATTTAGATGATGGACAATGAATTTAATAGGACAAATAAATATATTTGTGAGCACCCAAAGAGGTGTGGCATCGCTTCGTCTCAACTCATGAGTGGATTTCACATACCCTCCGGTGGAGGGGCATGGGACGATGTGGGGGATCCTTCCTCCTATATGTGAGTGTGGAGATATAATTTAGGGTTTTACGTGGGTTTAGAGTCTCCACTAATTAATCAAGTGTAGCAATAACACATTTCATTAAGGTATCCGTCAAACAAAAAGAGTTTCAAATATTGATAAAGTTTAAAACAAAAGGAAGAAATTAACTTTTACATAAAAGCAAACAACGTTTAAGGAGAAGTTAGCGAATTAATCAAGGATTTTAAAGCCTCATTTAAAGCACGTTGAAGTTGGTCATTTCAGTAACTTGCGAAAATACAACCATCCAAATAAAAGATCGGCCGTCCCTCAATGGTTGCTCTGGAATAGATTTGAAAAATAATAATAATCATTCCTCCCAACATAGTAGCGTTTTCTGCTTTTGTTTAAAAAATGCAGAATAATAGGTTGTGTTTCTGTAATCAAAAAGCATGTTACGGACACACGAATTATGACAGACCGACCGGTGCTACAACAGTTCCAAGCTTGGAGGCTATTTAAAAAAGACTCCCTTCAACCTGTATATTTAAGGAAAATGATTGCCTGTGTTGACACAGGCCTATGTAGGCGTGCCATTGATTGGCACATAATGTAATTTTGAATTTGGTCTCTTTTTTACACCTAAACACTTTTTGAACCCCCAAACACTGTCAGCTTATAATTCACCCTAAACAATAGACGCTTTATCATCACAGAACATTTTCTTTCTTATTTAATGACTCTACTAACCGAGAGTTCCATAGGGAAGTTGTACCTATTGGCGTTGCAGTTGGGTTGTTGCCTGAATTCCTTCCATTGCTTCAGTTTATGCATGGATGTGACTGTACGTCATTTTGTAAGCAAGCCGTTTCTTCTTGCAAGTACTACTTGGTGACGATTAAAGCTTCAGCATGGGTGGATGAGATGTGTTGCTAGTAGCGAGGTCCAAAGAACAGTCAATGGAATATGCTCTCCGTACTTTGGAAAACCAGATCAAACCAGACAGTCAAACCTGATTAGATCTCAACCAAACAACTAGCCAATTTTGTAAATTCTAGATACCAGACTACACCCAAAAACCGCATCTAACTAGATTGTTTGTGTAGGAACTATAAGGTTTTTACAAACCAAACTGTTCTTTAAAAAACACCTATAAACCTTATGCCCAATTTCCCCTCTTTGGTTTTCCTTTTCTCAAATACTCCAACGATTGGAGATGTAATTAGCTTTAACAAATATAAAAAATAATAATTTGCAATACTTGCAATTATAAGATACGACCACATGGTCCTTTTAACAACATTGACCATTGATAATGCAAAAACTAATGGCTCCTATAGCTAAAAGGTGTTAAAATATGCCTTCTTGCTAGTTGGTTATATGTATATAATACAACAAAGACTGTGTTTGACAGCCACCTATAATGAAATCATTTCATTTGAAATTCCCAAGGTAATGGTTCAAAATGAACTCATTCAGATTTGGGGCAATTTGTACTGGATAACTTAAATCATTTCATTTTACAGAAAAACCTGAGATAACTTCATTTCTAATTTTTGTTAACAAATCAGTATAAATTTGAATGAGTTCATTACGAACCATCATCTCGTGGCTACATATGCCTTGAGAATTAAAAATGAAATGATTACATTACAGGTGGCTGCCAAACAGGCTATAATGAATTATCCTTTGGTAGATTAGAATGTCTTCTAACTGGTTGGAACTTTTTTGTAAAGTATATTTCAAACTCACAATACCTGTAATAGTCACACATCTTCATTTCAACTTATGTAATGCGTATGTGTTTGTTAGACATAGACATGAGGGCACATTAGTTTATTCACCCTAGCAATTCTGACATGCCTGTCTGTCAACCATTTTGTTATTCTTTAAATGAAGTAGCCACATTACATGTTCTTCATTTTATTTCTATTATTCTCATTCAGGGTATGCTTGTTCCCAGGTGGGAGGGATTTGCTCATGTTGCTCTTCATTGTTGGAACCAGAACCAGAGCAAAAACCTCTGTACAGTTGGTGATTCTTTGTTGGGAGTATTGAATGTCATGTCTGTATATCTGTTGCACATTGCGATCAAATTAATTGGAGATTGTAATCCCACCTTTCGAAAAGCTTGCATGGTTGCTGCATTTTCCTTGCCGTCGGATACCATGGGCAAACAGTGGCTACACACTCTTGATTTGACCCAGAGAAACACTTTTAACTATGTAATTAAAACAATTGACAGAGAATCAGAATTCTTGGAAGTGTTTAAAAGTGTTGAAGCAGTTGTTCAGAAGAACGAAGATCCATTTCAGCAGATGAGATGGATCCAGCATCTTTATCAAGAGGGAGTAACGGCAGAAGAACTAGACTGGGGTGATCCTTTAATGAGATTCAAAGATTTCTTTCTATTATGTAATGGACATAGAGAGGAAGCTGAATCTGCATTTGCACAGGTAAAATCTATTTTCTGTAGGGATGTAGTATATGAGGATACATGTGAGAACTTCAAGATACTGCTTGAGAAATACAAGAAGACCAGAAAGCAATATATGAATGGGATGCTTTCACTGCACTGCACTTAAAGCAGGTGATGATACCTTAATTCTGATGCTTTGCTGGTCCCTGAATTGTAAGTTACTAGATGTTTTTCTTTCACTTACAATGGTTTGAAAAACAAGATGTTTGTAACATTGACGCTTGAAGCCAAGGTCGTTTTCTGCATATCAAGTAGATTAATGTTGGTTTTGAGTTTCAACTTTGGTCCTTGCCAAAATTTTAGTGAAAATCAGAGTAGTGCCAATTTTTATGTGTAAGATATTGTAAATTTTGTTCAGCTGAACTGTCAAAACTTGGAGAATTTGGATGATAATTAAAATCTTGATTTCGTGGCGACCACTGTTGCACCTTGAGGTTGCATGATTCAATCAAGATTACATCATAAATCTGTAGACCAGGTGGCAATAATAAAAGGCTAACAAGAGTCACGAGGAGTTCAAGAATCTACTTTATCTCCTAAGCATGCGATGCATTTTATGGTTGTGATACTGTTGTCTATTTTTTTTTTCTTCAGATCAATGAAATATGGCTGGCTAAGTTGTAGAGTTGTGGCCAACTGAGCTACATTTGCACACTCGAAATGGAATTATTCCAGCTAGTATAGTACATGTCAGCAATGCTCTCCCCCGTTCCTACCAAGGAATGAAAGTAAGCATGCTATGGATGGGGCTGTTTTGGAGTTGGAGTCGGATGGGTCATCACACCGCGGTAATCAACATGGTAAACCAGTTCATCTCCATCCTTGCTTTTTCCGTAGTTTCCTTCTAGGGAATCTCCTCTTTGGATATCAGATATCGTAGCCTCTTTATCAACAGCCTAGATTAATTGCAGTCATATTAGAAATCTTCAAAAAACAATAACTTGAGGGAAGAAGAAGGGGGGGGGGGGTGTGTGTGATCGGAAGTTCATTTTATCTCTCAACCTACCTGGATCTTTCTGCCTTCATCTTGTTGGTTTGAGATTAGCGTGCTCAATTCTGTCATGGCCCGCCTTCCTGTGAGCACTATTGCAGGAGAAGAGGAAGAAGTAAGTGTGATGCTTCTGGATGAAAGATGCAAAGCATTTGTAAGAAGACAGAAGAAAATAATGCAAAATGACTTCATTATTAAAATGCCCAAATGAAAGCTTCTTCTCCGGGAGAAAAAGGAGTGTGTGAGACTAAATAAATAGTAGTCTTCATGAATTAGTCTCATTGAAGAGAGAGAGAGAGAAAGAGAGAGAGAGAGAGAGAGATTACCAATAATTGATTGATGGGTGGGGGAAACATGTCTCAGCCCATGCTTGGATTTTGCTGTGTATGTGAATGAGAGAGACGCATGACCAATACAGAGCCCTAAAGACTCTACTTTTTTATTTTCAATTCTTGAAAGGCGTGAGATAGAAAAATAGGTAAATAACAGGTTTGATGTGTTTAGGTATGCAATACAGAGCCCTGAAGACTATTTGTCCATATTACCACTTTTTTTTTTCAATTAACTTTCTTTTTCCTCTTCTTTGAAGGGTGTGAGATGGATAAATGGTAATGAAAAAGGTTTGATGTGTTTGTGTGCGCAGCTGTGTATAATTGTTTAGAGTAGTGATGTTTTATTTTTGTTTGGGCAGGTAAGTGAGGTAGAGTTCACATGGTTGTCCAAGCCAAAGAAGGCCGCTCACGGTTGATGCCTTTGGCCATGTCTTCTTGTCCATACCAATGAAGACGAGTGGCCTTTGGCTGATGTTGCCATATATATTTTGATCTGGGTCCCCTCTCTCTCTCTCTCTCTCTCTCTCTCTCCACGGCCATCCTAAGATCCTCTGTCAATTAAGGCTCAGCCCCACTGTCCTCCTCCTGGGCCTGAACCCATGTGAAAAACTTTCAAGCTCGGGCTGAACCCTACTTAGCCCGATGCTAATAAGCTTGAGCTGATCCATTATTGGGCTTGAACCCATGTGGAAGGTTTCAAAGAGGATTTCCTCTTAACAAAAAAGGTGCCTGACAACCCTCTTGTGACAGGCGCTGGGTGACACATTGTGAAAAATTATTGCCACCACCTTAAGTGTTCAGTGTTGGGCTTTTTATTGTGATGTGTCCTCCAACGCCTGACGGTTTTTCACAAGAGGATAAATTCACAAAATCAAAGTGTGAGTTTGACAAGTCCAAGCTTTGGGTGAAGGTAGGGGAGAGACAGTAAGGTTTTAGGGAGTAAAAGGTTGGGTTTGTCAAATGATCTTGGTCTACGTATTTAAATACATATATCTGAGCTTTTCTTTTATAATTACTTGGACATAAAACATCCCTAATTACAATGGGCTTAAGGACATATGTCACATATAAAACTGGGCCTGCTCAAGGAGATTCTCAAGACCACAAAAAGAAAAAAAAAAAAAAAAGGGAGAAAATGTTCTACACCCAAATTGTCTACTCCCCCATTTATCAAAAAAAAAAAAAAAAAAAAAAAAAAAGTATTCTCCCCCATGTTCCCAGACACAGGCTGGGGTGTATAGGG
>JAOXJP010159152.1:0-12937 GCA_025762735.1 Platanus orientalis
GCCACATCAGTGCTGAAAAAGTGATTTACACTTTTTGGGGGTGCATGTCATTTTTTGACATTGATGTGTCACCCTTTGACTTTATTTGTGCCTTGTCCGATCATGGATTGTTTGTACCTAATTCTTTGGGCCTCTTGTAAGTCTTAAAAAAGAAATATGAAGGGCAGATGTAATTAAAACCCTCTCCAAAGAGATACCTTGAGGATTTAGTGGAATCAACTAAAGTCACCCTAAGGTAGGGTTGACCGTTGATGTGTTGGCCCCTAATGTCAGTCTTACCTTAAGGTGACTTTAGTTGGTCTTACCTAATCCAAGGCAAAGAAATACAACATTTATTGAGTATCAAATATCATCTATATTCATCAAAATACCCTTGAGTCATTGTCGCTTCGGTCTTGCCAGTTTGTCATGGACATGTCGAGGCTGTGTAAGTGGTACGGATGACCTAGCATGTAACATCATGATATTTTTGTAAATATTGTCCGATGATATTATTGTAAATATATACAATATGATTTTCTGGGGGAGGGGATGTTTCCTCTTGACCACCTTAAAAAAGCTTGGTGTATATCCTAAGGAGGGGTGGGTGACTTGAGGCACCTAGACTTTTTATATAGGTAGGAGACATGTTAAGACACAGAATGACACGATGGACTGTCCTAAGGTTGAAAACATGCTTCTAGTCTACATGAACTTAAATTAGGAGACATTTCCCAACGTGGATTAGGGGCCGCTTTTGGCATGCACAAATGTACTACCTTAAGTTTTTTGGGGGGTTGGATTTTCTTATGTAACAATGTTTGAGAGCTTGGTATGACGGCGCTACGCATTTGTGTGAGACAAAGACTTTATTATGTGTATGCTAACTTGATATGTGGGTAAAATGTCATGATGGGCTTAATATCTCGAATAAAGACTTGAGGACGTATTGGAGTTGTTGAGCCTTCGATAGACGGAGTGTAGAGGACTACTTCGATAGACGGAGTGTAGAGGACTACTTCGATAGACGGAGTGTAGAGGACTACGAGATCGTTTGAGACGTATTTCAATGATACGACATTGATGCTGAAATAACTGAATAATCGATACAGTTGGGAGATATGGATGGATCAAAAGAAAGATTTAAATGACTGAAAGACTGCCTTGAGTGATTGAGAGTCACGATGTCCCACGGTTTTGACGTCGAGGTAAGTCAGACCGTAACAGTTTACTTGGCTGCGTTGGTGCTGGCGTGATCTCTCGTCCTAAGAAATAATTCAAACTCGTGGTGGGCCAACACGCGTGAAACTGCATAACCATGCTATAATTACCATTTTTAATTCCACGGTCTGCTTCTCTGACCCAGACAGAGGCAAGACCCTTCACCTCCTTATCTAACGCCATTAATGGCTGCTTCTAAAGTCCTCACAAATGCAGAAGAAAAAGAAAAGGAGAAATTAGCGATAGCTGCGTACTGGGTTTGTTGTTTTCAAGCCAATACTTCGAAATTTTCGAATACCCTGAACCGAAGGATATCTCAAATTGGATGTAAATGGAGGATGGTAGGTCGTTGTCTGAGACACCATCGTGGGCGGTGGCAACGGTCATAACCATCATAGTTGCCGTCGGTTTTTCCGTTCATGGCTCCTTGAGACGGATCGGAAAGGTAGAACGTTCATCATTCTTTGCTTTTCTTTTCGTTCTAGCATTTTTTTTATGATTTACTTGGCCTATTTTATGGTGTCGTTTTCCCCTCGTAAACAGTGGTTGGCTAGGACCAAGAGGAGAGCTCTTGTTGCTGCTTTGGAGAAGATCAAGGATGGTAGCATATAGTGTTTCTAGAGATTGGTTTTCTTCTATTTCTGACTTTTGTTGAGAATTCTGGCTTTGATTTTTTTTGTTTGTTGTTTTGGCAAGCAGAGCTAATACTTTTCGGGGTTTTATCATTGCTGATGGGTCATTGGGCGATTTGGGTGGCTAAGATTTGTGTCAAACGCTCGGCCTTGAGCAGCCGATTCTACCCATGTGTAGAGGAAGGTTACAATGGCATGGCAACGCCCTTTAAACACTTGCTCGTTGCTAGTGGCGATACTTTGAATCACTCGTTTTTCCAAGAACAGGAAAAGACCCATCGGCATGATTACTGCTCGGAGGTGCTTTTCTTCCTAAACCCCTTTGGTTGAGTCTTTCACGTGGTAGCTTGATAATAGTTGTCTATATGAAACCCTTTAGTGACTGGAACTGCTTCTCTAATTAGAATGCTATTTGAGCCAATTATTTATTTCCCACTCTGTCATTCTTGCCTATGACTGTCAACATTGATGTGGCTTTAAAGACCGAAATACAGGTTGAAAGTTTTGGAGCCCATTGCCTTGAGTTTTCTTTCATATATGTTGTTCCAAATGAAACGACAAGAGCCCCGGTAACATAGTTCATTTGAGAAACTCTTCTAGACAAGAAAAAGACATTGTTTTTGCTCCCTGGTCCTATCAACTCGAAGATGATATTTATACAATGGAGACTCTGAAAATTAATTTCCTTGCAACTAGCCTCTGGCCATTGAATTGTAAATTGTAAAGATATTACTTTAGAGAAATTAGTTAATATAAAGAGTTAAAGACTATTTATACATTGAGTTTTAAGATTGTGAAGATTTTTTGGGGGTATGTAGTGGTTTAGAAGATTGAACAAATTTAGGTTACAAATTTCCCTCTAGAAATTGGTTCTAGTTTTTCTTATTAGTGTATTGAAGTTCAGCATTAATTTTGGACTTTCGATATGTGAGCTATGTTGAATATTTTAAACAATCAAAGCTGGCAAATGCCCTGTTTCCCGGTTTCGGGAAACAGAGCAGTTGCAACCCTCATAGGTGCCAACGTATCTTTCCTTTTACATGAAACAACCCCCTGACTTGGAAAAAAAATAGGTGAGAACGAATCTTGTGAGAACTGTCAAAACGGCATCAGGGTGCAGACACATCAGTGCCGAAAAGTGATAAGTACCCCCCAAAAAGTGTAAATCACTTTTTGGTTCTCATGCATCAGCCCCTCTGGTGTTGTTTGCACAGTTCTCACAAGATTCGTTTGCACATAATCCGAGCCCCCCTGACCTTGCAGTTTTCTTGTTCAGCCTTCCTAAAAAGCTGATCCGTAAACCAATTTGGCTCCTTGAACCTACCCGTTGCCTGCTATCTACATGGCATTCCATAACCATGAAAACCATAGTTGTACACAACGGCTGAAGTGGTCAACACGCTTTGACCAACTACCATGGGGTGTGCGAATGAGCGATTCTTTCCCTCCATCCGTTTCTCTATATATATGGGATATGGGTGAAAGAAAGAGTGTTGGAAAAAGAGTGAACGTTGAGGAAAAGATTAAGCTCTTGTTGTTGTTAACCTTTGGAAGAAGAAGGAAGTGGCCAGTGAGAGCTGTGCTACTACCAGAGGCAAGTCTGAAGGAAAGTGAGCTACACTTGCTCCTTCACTCCGTAGACTCCAGAAGTTCTACTCTCTCACTCCTTTCCTCATCATTCACCGTTCTCATCATCTTCATTCACTCCGCACCGTGGCTGTTGAGATGTTGACTCTTGCCTTGAGGTCTCCAGTCATCTTCATTCACTCTCATCTTGATTGTTGAAAACTCGGCTTTGGCCTTGAGGTCTCCAATTTTCATTCCTCTTGAGAGTACAATCTCTTTCAAGAGATTTGCCTACCTTAAAGAGTTGAGTTGGCTCGATCTTGGTGTTGTGAAAACACTTCAAGTATCTGGAGCATTCTCTTGATTTGAGTACTAACTAAATGTTATGCTGCAGAAATTTCGATAAAACTAAAGACACTAAACCCTAAACCCCGGGCTTTAAGTAACGGCAAAGGTTTATTCGTCTCTACCGGAGAGTGCAACTCCGTTGAGAGACAAGGGTTCTACCCGAGCGAGATTGTATCCCGGAGTTAACTTGGCCGAATCCCTTATACAATATTGGGAGGTCTCGACTATCTTCAAGAAACGCGAAAACGACACCTTCTTTGTCTCGGATGAATCAGTATTAAAAAAAACAAAAGAAACTCAAAGTTTGAACTCTAAGTCAAAGTGCACGAATGACCAAGTTCAAAGTGCGCGAATGACAAAGTTCAAGGGGTGCGAATGACCCTGAGAAAAGTGAGCGAATAGCCAAGTCAAAGTGCGCGAATGAACGATTTTGTGTGCGATTAAATTGTGCACGATTGTTCAAGCACATTGGGCGATTGCTCCAAATTGCATTTGAAGTTCCTCCTACTTGATTTCCCATCCCAAAAATCAACAATTCATCTTGGTATTCTATTTGGATAGAAAGTTATTGTGAATTTATTTTCTATTTGTATTGATTTTGGTCCGTCATGTTGTGAGTTTGGCTACAGGAATTCTATTCCACCATTCTACTCACATCTTCCATTAAATCACAAGCACATATCTTTTCTTACTAATTCAACTAGTCATTTCTGTCCTTTCAATGTTTCAACTTTCACCATATCTTTTTGCCAAAGCTATCAAAAAGCACTGGGGAAGTTACAACTATGGAAATGTTCATTTTACTTCTTGTTTAGATCCCTACTCTGTTTATCAACAATCATAACATTTGCAAAGTATCAGTAACTTTGACGAGGCGGGTTGATATCCTTTTAAATATTACTTGCAAGGGTTTTTATCACTTGTTGCTTATGCTCAGGGCCGTGAACCTTTCGCTTCATATGAAAGTCTTGAGCAGCTTCATCGTTTCTTGTTTGTTCTTGGCATTACCCATGTTTCCTACAGCTTTGTCACCATTGCTCTTTCCATGCTTAAGGTCAGTTATCCTTTTTTTAATGTTTATTGTACAAGTTTACATTTTCAATGCGTTTCTATGTTTTTGGAGTTCCTTTCTCAAGAGTGCCTTAAGTACTCTCCTAATTCATGTAGATCCATAGCTGGAGAACATGGGAAAATCAGGCAAGGACAATGGCTATTCAGGGCTTACAAGGTGAACATTTTTCTTGTACTTGGTTGAACTCTTGGTGATATATTGTCTCTAATTTTCTTAAAATGATAAATGATTAATCCTGATCAGAAAATTCCCTTGCACAAACCTATATACATGTTTTCACTTCTTTGCCTTGTTATTCTTTCTGAGTGGTTCTCCAAGATCTTTTTATTTATTTATTTGTAAATTATCTATTTGAAATTATTGTTTTTCTTACCTGTTCTTTCAGTCATTGTTCTTCTTACAAGTTTTCTGGTTCTTATATTAATAGTGACCTCAGAGGTTACTACAAAGAATACGGGAATTAGGCGTCTTTCTACTTTCATTTTCCACCACACCTCCCATCCATGGAGCCAGCACAAAGTTCTCGTTTGGATGGTAATCTCACATCCTTAAAACTCTAATTGCCTGGTTTACGTCTTTTTTCTTACTTGACCAAGAAGCCGCATTCCACTCTAGTTCCATCATTTCAAAACACAAAATCAACACAGGAATTGAATTTTACTAAATATTATTTTGTAAGTTTTCCCATGTTATTCTCTTGAGCCATGCATTTTATTGCTTGATAAAATCTATCTCAAGGTCAGAGCTTTTTCAGTTACATGAAGTTCAATAGATGCTTCTTTAGGAACCTACATGTTTCGGTAGGTAATGGGGTAATTTGTTCTCAAACTTCTAAACGTGCAGCTTTCTTTCAGCTGCCAGTTCTGGAGTTCCATTAACAGATCTGACTACATGGCATTGCGCTTGGGCTTCCTTACTGTGAGTTCCTTTCCAGTTTTACTTCAATGTATAATTCCCCAGCCTCAATGTTATAAACTGGACTAAAAGAACCGGTGCCTAAAACTATTATGATGAAGTATCTAGTGTATAATGCATAAACATTCATCCATACAAGAATAAGGTTGAGTTAAAACTTTTGTAAGCATCATTTTTAATAGTTTTACCATGTTGTAGAATTGGATTTTGAAGGTTAAGAAACCAATAAAATTGAGAATTATAATGTAAGTGCTAATTATATCGAAAGAAGGAGCTTTATCTTAAGAATTATTTTTGAATTTCGATGTAATTAACTATATCCTACAAAAATGTCTGATTCAGAAACTCCACTTTGTTACTAATTTTCTCATTCAAATCCTAATGACATAGTCAAGTCCACATTGGAAACAGTTTTATCTTGTTAAATTAAAGGGTAGTGATATTTACATGTCCTCTTTGTTCATTCCAGATTATTTTCTATGTATTATGGGTGTAGGCCAGATTTTCTATCTTTCAAATTCACAGATCTTTTAACTATCAAAAAAATAAAATAAAATCACAAATCTATTGAGTCCAATAGTAATTCATCATGCGTCCATGGGAATATTAAAAGTTGCCTGTAACTAAAAATAATTGGCATGGAAATATCACTGCACTCATAAATTACTCCTCTATTGTCTCAAATTCATCATATTTACTCTATTGAATTCACCCATAACTTTATGATTCCATGGGAATATTAAAAGCCACCTGAACCAACAAAAATGATTATGGAGTTATCGGAAAGTAATTAAATTACTCTTTTACTGTTTCTAATGCATCATATTTATTTTAATCAAAATTTTCCTTAACTTTATTAATTCATTCACAGAATCACGGACTTCATCTGTCTTACGATTTCCATAGTTACATGCTTCGTAGCATGGAGGATGAGTTTCGTGATATTGTAGGCATTAGGTACCCCCTCTTTCTCTGTACTAAAAGTCTGTGCTTTTAAATTGAACTATCAGTTTAATTCATATAGTTGATTTTCAACTTTGTAATTATAATTGTGGTTTATTTCTGTTCTGATGAACCATTGAATAATTAGATTAAGCAAGTTATTGTCGGGATTAGTTCCATTCCTGAGATTGTAAGGTGTTTGTATTTTTCAGTAGGGCTAATAACTAAGCTAGTCTATTGGGCACATAATGGATATCTTACTTTATATTGTTCAAGTCCAATGATTTTTCTTCTCTCATACAAGTGGGGAGATAGGCATTCCATGGTAAATCACAGATTATGAAATCCAGTTGGCTGTAATGTTTTGAACAGTCAAAACACTAGGAAAGGGATCCTCTGTTAACCGTATGGTTTAGGGTATGAATTCCCATATAAAATTATTAAAACCCAAGGAGAAACCTTCTGGAAAAATTATGGGCAATAACAATATGGTTCTTTAGGAAATTTTGGAGAAATTTTTGGTGTAGCAGGTGATAGGTTGTTGTTTATGATGATGTATAATGTGTACGGATGAAGAAGATTGTATATGGAAGCTTAAGATGGATTCTTGGACTGTGGGCAGCAAAAACTTAAAGGAAACTAGAAAAGAAAAGATCAAAAGAAGAGGAAGATGAGGGAGAAGAAAATAGGAGAGGATTACCTTGGAGGAAATTGTTGGGCCTTTTTTGGCCAATGATCTTCCTTAGGGACTCGCTGTCACATGTGGGGTTACGGAGCCTCATACGTGGCATTGGTGCTTGACAGCCCAGCCTTCTGGTGTACCACGTGTGCACTACAAAGCTCCTTAGCCCATCCGTAGCACGTTATAGACTTGGGACTTTGTACTGCCATGCGTATAAGGATTAGTGGCTTCCTTTTCTGGACACCTATTGGTTTTCAGTTAAGATGGCAGTGCCATGGTCCTAACAAGTGGTATCAGAGCCAGGTTGCAGGTTCGAGTCCCCTGGGTGTCGCTAGGGGGGGATTGTTGGGCCTTTTTTGGCCAGTGATCTCCCTTAGAGACTCGTTGTCATGTGTGGGTTTATGGGGCCTCATACGTGGCATCGGTGCTTGATAGCCTAGCCTGTCGGTGTGTCATGTGTGCACTGCGAAGCCCCTCAGGCCCACTCGCAGCATGTTATAGACGCGGGGCTTTGTGCTGTTATGCGTATAAGGATTAGTTGCCTCACTTTCTGGACACCAATTGGTTTTCAGCTAAGATGACAGTACCATGGTCTTAACAAAAATCGCCAACCTCCCTTGAGAAATCACTAACCTAAGCCCTTGTAAGTAAACCAAGAGAGAAATCACCAGTAGTAGCCTTGAGGGAGAGAGCAATAGCTTTCTACACAATTTTTTTTATTTTAAATTCTTGTAATGGGTGTTCGACTAGGAAGCACGGATACTCCAAAATCCTCGATGTGCCCATGTTCGACACGTATCCGTATCCGATACTTTGAGGATACCTCAACGTGTGTGCTCATGGCTTGTTGAACACATTGTTTTTTGGACACGTTCAGGACATGTTCGGGGCACGACATTCTAAGGAGTTTGGTAAAATAGCTCGAAGAATGGGGGTTAATTGAAGAAATACCCAAATAGGGTATTATAGTAAATACAAATAAGAAAATAAATAAAGGGAAAAGGAAGGCATCAAAGAGGAACAGAGGAGAAGAAAGGAAGAGAAAAACAAGAAGAAAATGAAAGGTATAAAGACTGTGGAGTAACGCAATACATTGTTCCCTTTTCTTTTAGTTTTCTGTTTCATTTTTGTTGTGATTTTTTTGAACTCTTAGTACTTTGTACTCAAAAGACTAAACATCATTGTATGTGTATGAATGTGCTTCTTTACCATGTACTATTACTTTTAAATTAGTTTTACAAATATTTTCAAACTTTTTTATGCATGTTATTTATTTTTTAACAAAAAATAACAAAAAATATAGATAAAAATATAAATTATTTAATTGATTAATTGCCGTATCATATCTTAGTGTTTTTTAAGAATTTCCGTGTCGCCGTGTCGTTATCTGTGCTTCCTAGGTCAGTATCGTGCCCATGTCCCGTGTCAATATCCGAGCTTCCTAGGTGTTCGACCATCTTAAGGGCCGCCCCTCCTGTTATAAAATAAAAGTGTTTAAATTTACCTTTTTGTTACAAATTTTAGAAACAAAAATAAAAATTTAGAAAGAACTAAAAACATTTCCCACTTCTATGTGGTTGACCAAGACTCCTAATTAGGCTAAAAGCCTTTATTCCCATTATGTCCTTATGAAACATAAAATTCCCTATTACGCCCCTAAATACTCTAAACAGAAAATTAAGTTTGTAAACTCTATTAAAAATCTATAAAACTAAACTAAAACAGTAAATAAAGTCTTCCAACTTGTCCTCCATACAAGCACGCACACTTGTGGCCCCACGATCAAGGGGAAGTTGGCCCTACATGCCTCCAAGATGGTAAGTTGCTCCAAACTCCACCAAATTCGCCCCAAATCGAAACAAGACTCCTTCCTCTTGATGTACCTCATGTAGACATCCATAATCTTCACAAGTAGACCCTACGAACCCTATGTGTGGGTCCCACCTAGGCTTCCATGTCCTCATCACCAACCCTGCGGTTCCTGTAAATCAGACCTCTGTTTTTGCCCTTTGGTTTGAGCTATAGAAATCTGCTACAGCTCAGAAACTCACCCCTAATCTTTCTTGACACCCATAAGTATTAAACAACTTCTAAACCATTCAATCATGCCACAGAGACTGTACACCTGACAACTATTTTCTATTGCTGAAGTTGATACCTGTTGTCAGCTCTTATTTAACAGATTACACACCACTTGCTTTAGCAGAGACCTAAATGAAAACCTGTACTTCTTTATCAGCCCTCTTAACCTGATTTGACCACTAATTTGTAGTCGTATTAAAACCCTATTATATTTTGTAATCCAGCCTGTCTCTTCTTTATCCCCATCTGTTACGGCCTTTTTATCCTAGCTTTGGTCATGTTTCTCCTATTCTGAAACTCAACACTCTGCAGTCATAAATCAGGTCTTTACATCATAATTCTAGTGGTTTTTAGATTTTTTTTTGGAGTTTTGACCGACAATACCCTGTTTTACATAATCAGCAACTTCTTGAGTTCATACCCATTCTTGGATGAAACTATAGGAATGCATAGTTGCTGGCCCAGTTATCTACAGCGTTTTGTTCTTCATTTTAAGGTTAACTGTGTGCGTGGTCTGATACTCATCTTCTTGTTGTTCATTATTAGTTTTTGGTCTTGCATACATCAGTACTAGTATTCCTTTGGGGCCCATAACCCAGCAGGTAAACAGCCATCCCAAAGTGGGTCCTGCAGCAGAGATGGGTGAGATGTTGAGCTTGATGGAAATATTGATGAATCGCAATTTTGACCTGAACAGATCTAATGGGTGGCTGTGGACTCTTAGTAATAAGGGTCTTTTCTTTGCCATATTTTTGGATCATCAGATGTTAGTCGGTGAATGTTAATTGTGGGCATCGTGAAAAGACCAGATTGGATCCCCATTTCGCGGGATGGGGCTTAGCCAAATGTATGTCAGGGCTTCTTTTGGAGTCGCCACCAACTCGGGCTTCTATAGACAGAGTTGGACATCTGCCTCTTTTCTTAGGGAAAAGGGGGTGTGGGTTTTGTGGCCTAGTCTAGGCCCGAGGGCCTAGGGATTGACTCTTGGATTGGTCTAGTTTTTCAGAGATTCGGGTAAACCGTTTTGTTGTAATTGGAGAAGGTGTTAGACATCCCAATTACGTACCTTTTTAGGGTGGCTCATCTATTCTAGCAATGTATAAATACCTTAAAGCAAAGATGTTTGTGTATTGGATTTAATTTTTATTGATTTCCGTCCTAATGCCTGAACTTCATTTGGAGTAAAATTGAAGCATTAGGCACTCAAAGTCCCAACAGTGGGCCTAGCCTGTGTCCAGAGGCTGTCAGGGATTCCAGAAACATGAAGATGGGTTTTATGTTGTTTAAGTGGTGTTTGAGTCTTTCCCAACTTTTGTTCCACAAGAAAGGCTACATTGAGAATTTTCCAATTCGCATACCTGAACTTAGGCCATATGCTTGAATTTTTATCCTTTACACCTAATCTTTATCAGAGGGAAAATTCAGGCATTGAAGTGGTTATGGGCCCTCTTTATGGAACAAAATGGACCATGAATGTTTTTGGTTTCTAGTGGTGGTTTTTGAGGTTCCTAAGGCTTGTGGGCCTTCTAGTAGTTTAGATAAGGGTGTGTGTGTGGAATTATAGGCTTAACGCTTGAATTTCCACATACGCCTGAATTTTACCCTTAACGCTTGAGGTTTCTCACAGAACAAATTCAAGCGTAGAACACAAATGGACCCCACCAGTGGGTCAGGATGGATTTGTGGCTTGATAATGTAATTCCTAAAATGGTGATCCAAAAGATCTTAGAGGGGGGGTGAATAGGATCTATACTTATTTGAAAATTCTTTAGCAGCACTTATTCAACCCTCTTTTGATTTACTTAAGTTGAACTAAAAATGCAGTGAAAAGATTAATAAGCAAATCAATCACACTACGAATTTATCATAGGCCACTACTCTCCGTTATGCACTATAGTTTGACCTATAGCAGAGCGGGAGATGTGCTGATAGATTCCCTAAGGTTATTTAACTTAATTAATTTACTTAACCTTAGCTAGAGTTACTTGTTCTATGTGTTTGTCAATTTGCATAACCAAATTAAGCATAATGTACAAGACAATATAAAGAATAAACACCAATGCAAAGAATACGATGTTTATAGTGGTTTGACACTCCGAGCCTACGTCCACTCTCAATTAGCTCACCCCGAGCCTTTATATTTTTATTAATAGTTCTAACCAACTATTATAGGAAAAATATAAAACCTGAAATTTACCTACAAGTATCCACGGAATCCTTCACCTTATAGATGCGCTCTTAGTGTCTTCGGTGGGCATGCTCCGTCTAGTGACTCTGATGGATTACACTTCACTTAACTCCGGCAAGTGTGTTGAGAATCCACCTTCGGTGGCTCTGGCAAAGACTATAACTTGATGAAGATGTGAAGAATCTTCTTGCTTTGGGTTGCCTCTTATGTAAGTTAATTTGACTATGTAAAATCCCACTTCTTTGCTCCTAAAAGTTTAACTAAAGATGTTTGGAAAGCTCACTCAAAACCTTGGGTAAGGTATAACTATATGAAAATCACTCAAGGTCATAGGCCAAACAAATTTACCTCATAGGCTTTTTGGCTCTTTTCCAAAAAGGATTTGACTATGTATTCATGCATAGATGTTGTGATTTGACTATGTATTTATAGAGTGCAAAAAGAGATTCAAATCATCCCCTAACAACTTTATTACAATAGAAAAAAAAACTAGCCGTTATTGACAACTTGCATATTTGAAATTTCAAAATTTCCACTTCTGGACCAGTTATGGCACTCACCCAACTGGGTGCTCTCGGCCTGACCAGTCATGAAATAATGCCGACCGATCGCGCCTGGTTTTTTCGTAATTTGTTGGAAAATGACTTCTTGACCTGTTGCACCATTATTCATGACCTGTCGCGTTTGGTTTTTTTTGTAATTTTTGGAAAATGACTTCCCAACTTGTTGCGCCGTTATTCATGACCTATTGAAACTTCAGGATCGGTTCAAAAACATCTGGGACCGGTCCCAATGTCCTGGTTTCAATTTTTTGTGATTTTCCTTATCTTTTTCTCGGTCCATGCTATAGGCATTGTCCCTGGGTTAGGTCTTTATTTAACGTTTCATTTTAAGTTTATTTAGACTTAAGGTTTATTTCCTATACACCAACTTACCAACTTTTGCAAATTTGCCTTCGATTCTTGAGAGTTGGCTTTCTGGAGGTAGCTTGCTCTTAAAACTTAAGTTTCTTCAACAATGCTTGAGTATCTTTGGCTTGGTCATTCCAACTTCGAGTCCATTTTCTTAGCGCTTTCTCAGACTCTAAACTTGGACTTGCATGATTATACAAGTTACATAATGAAGTTCTACAACATGACTACTACATATACATACTTTGTTTTGGAATGAACATTGACAATTCAAAAATACCTAATAGAGAGCTAATAACAAAAATGGGGTAGGAATAATAGTAGATAAAGATTTAAAGGAGGAAGTTGTAGATGTTAAGAGAATAGGTGATAGAATTATAGCAATTAAACTTGTTTTAG